>JAKTUZ010000047.1:0-80690 GCA_030556945.1 Hyphopichia buzzinii | reverse complement strand
GGTCAACCTTGTGTCAATCAGCTGTGCGACTCGGAATGGTGCCGACATTCGCTTCGAGAATGATCAGGTTCGCCTTTCGTCTGTCGCTTCACCAATTGGCTCTCGCCAATCCGGTGGTGAGTGTTTATACACTCTCTTTGTTCGCTCCCCAGGCTCTGCGAGGCCTGGCTTACTTGGCTAATTCCCCAGTACTGGAGTCGGCTCGTTGGCATGCCCGTTTGGGTCGTATATCTCATGACGCCTTGCGTAATGCCAACCGCCTTTACGGCTTCTGTCCCAAGCTAGGTTCCCAAAATCAGTTGTGTGGCAGTTGCTGTCAGGCTAATGGTGTGGCCCGCCGACCCAGAACTGGCCTGTTCAATCCTACGCAACCACTTGAACTCATTCAGGTGGACATTGGTGAGAACAACTATCCTGAGTACACCCCTGTTTGTTATTTTCTTGTTATTGTTGATTGTTATTCTCGTTATGTTTCTGTTTATTGTTTAGAAAGGAAGTCCGATGCTTCGGAATGTTTGATGCGATGTGCTCGCGAGAGTGAAACCATGTTTAAGTCTGAAGGTCTCAACTATGTTGTTGGTATTGAAGTGGAAGAGATTCCATTACTGATCAACACAAATATCACATTTTGTTCTACAACAAAGGGCTGGTTACGACTGGTGACTAAACCACAACTTGTACATACTCCTTCTCTATATATAATCCTCTATATGCCCCTTTTTTCTGTTCTCTCTTCAACTAGACTGGTTTTCCTATGTTCGTGATGCTAAGTTAAGTACACGTATTGTTTTGTTAATAAATACGTCTAGCCGACCTGAACTGTTTGATATCCAACAAACTGGATGGCTGGTGAGCTTGACTATAACTTTATATGGATGCTCTAATTGTCTGCTCTCAAGCTTGATTTGAATATTCGTAACTAGTATTTCAATATGTCCTTGGCATTTGAAATATCGATCGGGTCTAACTCAGCTGAGTTTTTCCAGTATAAGTTTCCGATATTTCGCAACTTTTATCTTTTCAATACTTCCATTCGGATGTCACCTTGCTTGTCGTTTGTATTGGTACAACCTGTCCGCAAACTTGGAGTTCTCGCCAAATGTCCCATGCACAAGTTCGAGTGAAGATTGGCAACAACGCCTTCTCTTGAACTGTTCCTTTTCGATATTTATTGGGTGTTCTTTATGTGCTTGTCCCTTACAAGTTTGTTTTCTGTTTGATTCCTTTTAATTTTACGGGTCCTTTTGTGTGTGAATTCAGAACTCATTCAAGCCAAGAGGTTTTGACCATGCACGGGTTGCCTTCTTTTAAATGTTAATCAGGTTCTGAAGGATAAAAGTTTCGAACTCGAATTCCCTTTTTTGATCTCAGTGCACTTCAGTCCATCCAAGCGTGCCTCTGCTGACGAAAAGCCTCTCATTTCACCATATTTTCTATATCTGAGTGCTATTTTTTGAATTTTGGATTAAACCTGCTTGTGTCACCTTTTTGTCTGTGTCGCTATTCGATTCGGATCTCGACTCTCAAAATGGTCTAAATAGACTCTGACATGGGTATTGATGTGAATGGTCTGCTGAAAAAAGCACGCTGAGGAACATTATCAGCGTGGTTTCATCAACGCTTGAAGCAATATAGAGATGTTAAAGAGATCTCAAACAAATGCCAACACTAAGGGAAGGGACAGATTTATCTCGATTATTATGGCTCGGGAAATTTGGTAAATTTAGGTAATAAATGAAGTCAAAGTACCGCTTAAGAGCCGACAGATTGATACAAATAATGCCAGGAAAGAACCATCCTGTGATTCTAATAGGCAGAGGGAGTGTTCAAATTTTCAGTTTTTTCAATCTGTTCTGATCGACTTCAGATTCCACGAGACATGTCCTCGCGAAGCTTGCCCAGCAGATTCATTCCTAACATCTACTGTTTACTTGGGTTGACCCGGAACAGCTTATTATCTAGTATGTCCTATCTAATAGAGGTAAAATTTGTTTAATTCGAAAGGCCAAAATCCAACTTTGCAATGAAGTTCGTTCCAAATTCCTCTTTTCACGATTATGTTTTTTTCACCTCTTCGCTTGAAAGACATAAGAAATAAATAACTATCAATAATTGAATCGAGATAGGTCTCAGAATGATCGAATAAGATATTTTAGGAGAATTTTGTGATTGTCTTTGATAAATTTGGAGATTTATCTCGTAGAGGTGGTACTCCTGATTCACATTGAGTTTTCCATTGTCACCACAAAAAAGTGCCAATCGACAACGATGGCGATTTCATGATTTATTCGGGATCGTGCACCATGAAGTCCCGGAATATTTTACCATGTATGTTATCAGCACCAACGATCGAAATAGGCTCCTAGGCAAAAACCAATAAAGCCCCTGTCAAAGGTTGAGCAATAGATATAGTTCTACAATGCAACACTGGTATTGTGCGCTGAACTTTTTACTGCTGTTGGTTTGGCAACGAAGCTTGTCCAAGATGAATAGCTTCTTTGATTATCCCCCTGTTGAATTGAGAGGGTAGAAGAGAAAACGAATCGAGCTTGCACTTTGTTGCCTAGTATATATCGCGCGGCCTACAGACTGTAGAGATAAATTTAGGCAATAAGGCTCCTCATCTCCTTCGGATAAGAAGAAGGCTGACGTGATTTCAGATCTGAAATGCTCATAATTGCTACATACGTAGTAAGTTTTAACCCGACCCAACCTACCGGACAGAGTCCACGAACTTTTACTATTTTCACGATGGTTTAATTAGTTTTCTCGAAAAGATCGCGAAAATGTTAAAATTGTAGCTGCTGAAATGAATTATGCTAATTGTTGCAAAAACACAAAATCAAGTTGTTCGAGTATTGAAATCAATAGAGTTTTGATCATCGTCTCAATTCCATTTCTACGAAAATTATGAAATCGATCTGTGAATTTAAGTCAAAATACTTCAAAAAGATTATTGTTAAAGAGGCTGACGACGCTGGGAAAAATCATTGTAGCAAGAAAAGCTCACTAGAAGCAGTCATAAATTGAAACAGAGTCAATTCACACAGAAATTGTAGCCAGACAGGATTTCTGGTTTGGGGCAAATGAAATTACTTGTGTATAGAAATAGTAGAAAGAAGGTGGCGAAGTAATCAAGTGCATCTTACCTACTTGATAAAACGCTTTGTGATGTTTGAATCATCTTGCTAACCCACAAATTTGTCAATTAAATGGAATTGATGAAACGGTCAACGTCTTTTGACCACTAGAATGACATTAGAAGCCAAAATGATGACCATTTATCCAGTTTTGATGGTTTCAAAAGCAATCTTCAAAGATGGGGAGTAGCTTTCACGAAAAGATGATTCGTGAAATTTGAATAGAATATTCAGCAGAATTTTGCCAACATAAAACAAGCAGCCGGAATTTTTCTCTCTTTATGAGCAAAAGATGACTGAATTCAAGCCTGGGTCGGTCCACTTGGAGCTAGCGAGGGTAAAATGTGAGGATTGGTGCGGCTGGACACTAACTGAGATGGCCAAAAATATGAGTGCCATACCAGTTCACATTTCTTAAAATGATAAAGTTACGCCAGCTAATGAAGTCTTTGACGTCAATGTTCAGTTCTGCACGGAGTCGAAATGACTGAGCCCACTCCTCTTTTGCCAATTTTTTGATTCTTTTATATTCCACACGAGATGGCTTTAGACGTCTGCAATAAAACGCAAAGATCAAAGAAATAACTGCGTAATTCATGTTATATGCAAGGATATCTGATCTGCGAGATCGAGAAACCCCACATCGAATTGGAAGTTTGACCTTCAGGTTTTTATTTGCCGGCCTCTTCTTCGGTTTCTCCAGTTACTCTGAAGGTCACACTTGGCTCTTCAGCTGCTACAAAAGTTCAGTCTTTTCATGTTAAATAAAGGTCTAAAGCTTCAAATCGAGGATGCCAAATTTAAGTAGAACTGTCATAAGGCATCTCAATTTATTATTGTGCAACTGAGTCATTGATTTGAGGGGGGTTTATTTTACAGGAGACTAAAATGATTATCACGGGGCTATCGATAATTTGACTAACTCTTCGTATATCTTAGTCGGACAATCAAATTGAGAGGGTTGTTACTTTATTCTGTGGGTTTCATTCACGTTCCTTTTCCTTTTAAAAGGATCATCATAAGATTTATTGTTCCATTCATATGTCTGTCTAAACTATTTTGACAATCATCTTTTTCTTGTGTGTCTCATATGAATCCCAGTAGTCCCCGTGAATCTTAAAAATAAAGGTATTTGTGATGTTTTTTCGCGAAAGACAAAAATGTGAACCTATTGTGTTCTCGTACAGAGTATCTAAGAATTCCGTGCTTCCTGTTCTCATCACCCAAAACTGGGCTAAAGACAATAGCATATCGTCTATACCGATTTTGGGATGAAAAGCCTCATTTTTGAATTCTGCTCATTAATCCCTCGATATCGACGTTTCGAAACTCAACGAAAATTAGAAGAAATATACCAATTTGATATTGAAGAGAAGCACACTCACCTCAGTTATATAAATGAAAGACTCGTACTAGACAAAGCTGGTGCATGGAGACTCAAAATCAACAGAATTCGAAAAAAAATGAGCAAGGCATGTTGGGCGGTATTTAACCGGGGGAATGTTCAATCCTGAATAACTTTACTCATCTTACATATATCTATCTCACTTAAGTTTATTGCAAATTACTCGACAAACGGGCTTGAATTATAGCCCTTATACACACAAAGTACGAGTAGAAAAATTTCAGTTGTGTGTAAATTAAGCCATACTCAAGTATAATCTAGCCGAATCAATACCGCCAAGGCCTGAACTAAGTTGTCACAATTGAATATGATTGAATATGTAAAGTCATGGCATCGAAATTTTTTTTTTGACATCTCATCATAGCTGCCAAGCGCCGTACAGGCAAGAGCAGCACAAAATTCACTGATCGCCGTGCAGTCAATAACTCAACACCATGTTTTGCGTATTCTACAGTATGCAATCGAGGTAAATAACGCAAACAATTAAAACTTTTTCCAAAAGCAGCCACACTAATTCTTAACCACATATATCTAAAATGCTGTGGAATTAAGGCTCTCGTTGTCGCCTGCCGAAAAAGACTTGCAGCATTTACTACAAACGAGGTGAGGAAAAACAGCAAGAGAAAAAAGAAATTGCTGACAATAAATAGGATGAATTCGGCTCAAATTGTGCACCTAAGGTACTCTTTGTTCGGGGGCATCGAGTTTATTCCTTTACTAGAAAAACACACGTCTTCGACGAAGACAAAAAAAGGTAAATGCTAAGTAGTTTTAAACCCCTCAGCATGATCTAGCAGGTAAGTTCAAATTGCATCTTATCTTTAGTAAGATCTGTAATTTGGAGCCCAGAAAAAAACCTGAGCAAATTTACTACCCAGAATTTTGATATGGGCAAACATCTACAGTAGAAACAGTTATCGAGTTGACAGTGAAACAGGCAGGCTAACGCCATTAGGCCTGACAGTATGTGAACGAAGGTACTCTTGATTGTAAATAGTTGCCGAGTGCTCTCTCTTAATCACCATTTCGGGATGAATTATCTGCGTGCGAACAATAAGAATTATTGCAATTTGAGAGAAAAAGGTTGAAATTTCTCAGACCTCTATTGTTCGTCATCATGCACGTTAGCGAAACTACCGTTTTGATGCAAATTTTGAGGTGCCTTGAAGTAAAATTTTAAGTAGGCTTTGCGTATAATTGGGCGTGTTGTTTTGAGTCAAGTTAAAAAAATGCCACAATCAGAAAAAATACCTCTCTTTATCCTTCCCAGTATTGCACTTCTTTGTTTTGCAAGAGGTGATTTTTCTCAATTCGACTAAAAGTCGTAAATTGGAAAAAAATGGTTTTCATTTAATATATAAGTAATTCCCAAATCGTAGAAATTAAACATTTTCTACAACTCAACAATAGTGACGCCTACCCTTAATATTCCTTCTTTGGATTAATAACTCTCTACCGAGCCCAGTTGTTCTACTATATAAGAACAGCGAACCCTGCTTGTTTTTTCAGTCATGTCTCCACTCAAAATGACCTTTGAAAAAGATCACCACAAATCCGACTCTGGAGTCAACCAAGAACAATACAGTTATGATGCAAATGTGTCGAGATCAGCTGATGGTGCCTCAGAGTACAGCGACAACGAGTCTGCTTATTCTTATATGAGCGAAGACAACAGAGGCCCTTTCCATCGCTTTGTCGATTCTTTCAAACCAATCGACTTGGAAGATGATGGGCTCGATACCAGCCAGATGACTGATTTGGAAAAGTCCATTTATGCTACCGCGAAACATCCTTTGGCCAAAAGGCTCAAGTCCAGACATTTACAATGGATTGCTATTTCCGGTTGTATTGGTTCTGGGTTGTTCGTTGGTACTGGTTACGCTCTCGCTAACGCTGGTCCAGCTGGTTTACTCATCGGTTATGTCATCGTCGGTTACACCATGTTGTGTGTTGTTTTATCGCTTGCTGAACTTGCAACGCAGTTCACCGTTTCTGGTTCTTTCAATGCTTTCTTCTCTCGGTTTATTGATCCTAGTTGGGGTTTCACCTTAGGTCTTTTATATGCCCTTTCCTGGTTGATCTCATTACCTTCTGAATTGATTGCTTGTGCCATGACCATTCAGTATTGGAATAGTAGTATTAATCCTGCTGTCTGGATAACTGTGTTTTATGTTGTTATCTTCGGTATCAACTTTTTCGGTGTTAAAGGCTATGGTGAAGCTGAATTTGGCTTATCAGTGATAAAAGTGCTTGCAGTGATTGGCTTCATAATCCTTGGTATCTGTATCATCTGTGGTGTCGGTGACCAAGGTTATATCGGAGGAAGATATTGGAGTAACCCTGGTGCATTTAATCACGGTTTCAAAGGTATTTGCAGCTCTTTCATTTCCGCCGCTTTCACTTTTGGTGGTACTGAATTGGTAGCCCTTGCTGCAAGTGAAGCCGAGAACCCCCGTCGTTCATTGCCAAAGGCCACGAAACAAGTCTTCTGGAGAATCACTTTATTCTACTTTGTCACCGCTGTTGTCATTGGCTGCTTGGTTCCTTACACCAACCAACAATTGATTACCGGTAGCGATATCACTGCTTCGCCATTTGTCATTGCCGTTGCAAATGGTGGTATCAAGGTGGTTCCACATATCATGAATGCTGTTGTCTTAGTTGCTATTGTTTCTGTGGCTAATTCTTCTGTTTACGGCTGCTCCAGAACGATTGCTTCCTTAGCAGTTCAAGGTTTGATCCCCAAGATTTTTGGATTCATTGACAGAGAAGGTAGACCAATGGTTGCAATTTGTTCAACTATGACCTTCGGTTTGTTGGGTTATTTGGTTGTTAACAAAAACGAAGACACAGTTTTCACTTGGCTCTTCTCTATCTGCTCCTTATCATCCTTCTTTACATGGGGTGCTATCTGCTTCACACACGTCAGATTCAGAATGGCACTTACTGCCCAAGGAAGAGGTAAAGATGAGATCATTTTCCCATCTCCTTTCGGATTGTTCGGCTCTATTTCTGGTATGATTATCTTATTCTTGATCATTGTGGGTGAAATTTGGGTTTCGATCTACCCTATTGGTAGTGATGGAGCTGATGTAACCGAGTTCTGGCAAAATTGTCTTTCCTTGCCATTGATGTTGGTTATTTGGTTCTTGTTCAAGCTTTTCACCAAATCTTTTAATCACCTCTACGTCAAATTAGAAGATATCGACTTAGACACTGGTAGAAGAGAAGTTGATGTCGAGCTTTTGAAACAAGAAATCGCCGACGAGAAAGAACGCTTCCAAAACCAACCTTTGTATTACAAGATTTACAAATTCTGGTGTTGAAGAACATTTATACCCATGTCTCTTTTCCCTCTTATTTCAATTCCCACGACCCAGTTTATATATTTGATTCGATTTTAATTTAATGTTGCATTTGAATACAAGTAGGAATTAACTTATCAAACACTAAGGTTTCTCTTTCCACCAATCCAACCTTCATATTAGCAACTTTTAACTGACTGTAAACCTCCACGAAATCAGGGAGCGGTTACATTGTTTTTGCACAAAGGAGATAAGCAATCTTTTATAGATCTCACTTAAGTTTCGGAGCTGAAACTGTCGACGACTATCAGCGCAGGAGCTAACTTGTATTCCATCAGTTCAAGAAAGTTTTTCGCAGCGATTCATTAGCTTGAAGATTCGCATGTATCTCCCCAATCAGCGAGGACGCGTCCAGCTACTCAATGTCATAATTGCTACAGTGCCAAAGGTGGAGCAACGTTTCGCACATATCGGGTTTATATTGTTACAAACTATAGGCTTGCTAAAATGAGCGTCATCTTGACGTTGAAAATAATGCGATGTCTAAGATTGCTCTGAGTTGCTCTCTTTTTGGGTTGCAAAATATCCTGATGCTCCCCTCAAAGGCTTGCTAATTTAAAATTAGGGTCACTTTATTGGCCACTTGTTCAAGACTGACCAACGCAACTGTTGCAACATATAAAGTCAGGTAATTTCCTTTTTACATTGAAGGCAATATTCTTCCAGTAATTTCTACAATGGTCTCTGAACATCTTCACTCTACGAAAAACGATCCCGCAGTTTACGCCACTTCCAACGGTGTCCCACATGTCCACCACCCATATGGGGCCCAAACTGCTGGACCTGGTGGTCCATTACTTCTCCAAGACTTCAATCTTCTTGACGATCTCAGTCACTTTGATGCCGAAAGGATCCCAGAAAGGGTTGTGCATGCCAAAGGTGGTGGTGCACATGGTTACTTCGAATTGACTGACTCACTTTCAGATATAACCTTTGCCAGGCCCTTCCAATCAGTCGGATACAAATGCCCACTCTCTGTTAGATTTTCTACCGTTGGCGGTGAAAGGGGTTCCCCAGATACCTTGAGAGACCCCAGGGGCTTTGCAATAAAGATGAAGACTGATATCGGTAACATGGATTGGGTATTCAATAATACTCCAGTATTCTTCATCAGAGACCCTTTGAAATTTTCGAAATTCATCCACACACAGAAGAGAGATCCCTCTACCAACTTAAATCATTACACAGATTCTACTCACGCTTGGGACTATTGGACTCAAAACCCCGAAGCGATGCATCAAGTCACTTATATGTTTGGTAGAAGAGGTTGTCCAAAAAGTTGGGCAGAGATGAATGGCTACTCCGGTCACACATTCAAGTTCATCAATGAAAATGATGACCTCACCTATGTTCAGATTCACTTGATTGCTGATGAAGGTAACTTCGAAGGTTTCACTGAAAAAGAAAGTCACGAACAAGCTGGATTTTCTCCCGATCACAACACTAAGGACTTATATGATAGAATATCTAATGGGAAATATCCAAGCTACTCTTGTTATATCCAACAAATGACTCCAAAGCAGGCGGAAGACTTCCGTTATTCGGTCAATGATTTGACAAAGGTTTGGTCTCACAAAGATTTCCCATTAAGGAAATTTGGGCGTATAGTGTTGAACCAAAACCCAACAAACTATCATGCTGAAATTGAACAGATCGCGTTCTCTCCTTCCCATTTGGTTCCCGGTGTAGAGCCATCAAATGATCCCGTTTTGCAGTCAAGATTATTCTCATACTCTGACACTCACCGCCACAGATTGGGAGTAAATTACCAACAACTCCCGGTCAACAAACCAAGAACCTTCGATTCCAGCTCCGGTTGCCCATTTTTGGCTGGTAACTTTCAAAGAGATGGTCTTGCCTCTATTGATAATCAAGGTTTTAGACCAAACTATCTCAGCTCAACACTTCCTTTGAATGCAGCTGGCAGTGACCCGAAGAAATACTCCAATGGTTTACCTCCAAAAGAAGATGCCAAATTCAGGGGAGTTGTTTCGAAGAAAGCACAAGACAAGTATGAAATCTTGCAGGCCGAAAGAGCAAAACAGGCACACGAAGAAAAGATCTGGTTGAAAAGCTATGACTATATCTCTGGTTTCAGTGATCTTGATGTTGAGCAACCGAGGGCATTGTACACCAAAGTCTATTCTGACAAAGACAGAGAGGAATTCATTGACAACATCACTGGTCACGCTTCTACTATCAGCATTCCTGAAGTCAAAGAAAGGGTTCCTTTGATGTGGGGCTTGTTGGATAAAGATTTGGGTGCATCTATTGCAAAAGGTTTAGGCGTGAAGTTCGAACATTTGACTGTTGAACAATATATTGAGAAAGTTGGTGTAGCTGCAACCAATTAGGAACTACATCTCTCTTACCTTATGACTAATATACTATACATGTATGATACAAAAGTAGTTTGCAGGTTTACCTAAACATTAACCCATCGTTATCGCCTTGTCTTCGCCATTGCGAATTGAAAGTTCCGCTATTCTCAAGTTTGTAGAGCCTCCAGGCCTCCCTTATATGCTCAGGCTTCAAAGGAGCTTTTTGATCACCTTGATACTGTAGAGGTTTATGTGCAACTTCAATCTCTTTGCCTTCGTCCAAACTCTTCAAGATTGCTCGTTTCTGATTTTTTTTATTATCGATATCAAGGATAAGGGCTGCCTTATTCTCTCTTTCTTGCACCTCGAAAGCTCTGGTAATTATTTCACTCAAAAGCAGCTTGGATAAGCCTGCTAACACAATGGACATGTTTTGGGGAATCGAGTGACCAATGACGGAGTTGCATATCTTTTTAACACCAGACTTGTTGACGGTGGTTCTTCTGAAAGCTTCATATCTCTCCATCTGCTCTTCGGTAAAATTGGACATAAGAATTCTTCTCTCCTGTTCTTCCGTAATTTCTTCATCAACTCTCGCTTTTTTGAGTCGTTTGTACTTTTCAACTAACTCAGGGTCCTCAACATCTGACAAATCGGATATTTCAATTTCACTATCATCGTCAAGACCATGTTCGGCAACATCTTTGGAATTTTTCTCTTCTATAGGGGCATAAAAAATCCTCCATATCAACTCTTCGTCTTCCTCCTCTAGACTGACATCACTCGGATTTTCGACGTCGGACATTATTGGTTTTATAATTGATGTATTGAAAGAGCACTGAGTGGTTTTTATATTTCTCAATAGAAAAAAGCAAACTGTAAAATCGTTGCTCATCAAAACCTATTTACATCATTATATAATACACTAACCCTTGAGAGAAAGCCAAACCAGTCATTAGGAGACGGGGAGTCCTGAACATTGTATACAAGGTCGTATAATCGGAGTATTTGCTCCAGTATGTCGACATTTGATTCCAGCAAAATGCAAATTATTCTTTCGATAGACTTTATCAATCCGTTTAGGGTTTTGTAACGGGCAGTCGAAATCAATCGGATGGCTAGATTATTGTTGGGGTTCGATGGTATCGAGAGGGCTGACTGAATTTGTTCAATTGAATTCTGAACCAAGAAGTCGAAATCATCAGCATCAATAATTCCTTCTTCATCGATATGTAACACTTGATGCCCGAATAATTTGACAATTGCCCTATCAGCGGTGACAAATAGCGAGATTGAACCTTTGGGAGGTGACTTCAAATGGTGGGGAAAACTCTTGGTTGGCTTCTCGAAGCTTAGATAGTTGAGTGATATATTTGCGACTGGCAGCAAATCGCTGACGAACTGACCAAGGCCGAACTCTGTGGATCTTTTGAATATATCAGAGACTGTAGAATTACCAAAGCACACTATGTTGATAGTTACGTTTGTAGAGTAGTCAAAAGGTTGATTTAAGCCTTGTTTGAACAATTTGACTTCAGGAGCCAATAAGTGGTAATTGACAGATTGAGCTAGATAAAATGGTAAGTCATTGGAATGTATTGCTTTCATATTGTAAAAAACGTAAGCTTTATGACATTCCGGATCCATCCCAATCCAGTTATCATCAGATAGCAAAAGTTCCGCTACGTATTGTCCGGGTGTCTCATTCGCTTGAGTGCTAGAGTTTTCATTTTGATCGAGGTTATTAACTAGCTTCACAAGAGGGAAATAAGCATTGCCTAGCTGTTCTCGTAAGTCTGCGTCAACTTGTTTTTGAGCTGCTTCGATCAAGTCCGGAAACACGAACCCTTTGTCACCAAATCTGACGTGAACAGGAATGGTTACGCTATTGTCGTGCTGTAAATGGGACTTGAGCCTTTCTAGAACTTGAATCTGCTTCTTTCTTGGACTATTCCTTGACAAGAATGGCAAAAATAATGCCACCATAAGAATGGTGAATTTCCAAAAGCTTGAAAATTTGGCCATTTGCTTCTTATCGATATAGATACATATAGCATAATGATTTTGATGAGAACACTGGACTAAGATCACGTGCACTTAACTACAAAGTAAAATCGCGATGGGACATCAGGATTTAAAATTATGATTTAAGAGAGAATCAGCTAAAATGGCCATTTCTTCAATCAAAAAAGTGATATCCCCTGATAGCAACCCCAACGACCAGGAACAAGAACACGTACATACCGTCTATAATCAAATTGCGGCACATTTTTCCCAAACCAGGTATAAACCATGGCCTATCGTGGAAAGCTTCTTACAAAATCGCAAAGACTATAGCATCGGTATAGATGTTGGATGTGGTAATGGGAAGTACTTGAACGTCAATGATAAATTGTTTATGATAGGAACAGATAGGTCTGATGGACTAATCAGTTGTGCAAAAGAAGTGTCGAATAATTCTTACAATTTGGGCATAGCTGATGGGCTTAGTCTACCACATCCAGAAAATAGATTCGATTTTGCTATTTCCATCGCTGTCATTCACCATTTTACTACAGACGAAAGGCGTGTGGAGGCCATTAGACATATATTATCGAAGCTTCGCTCTGGAGGTGAAGCATTAATATATTGTTGGGCTTTGGAACAAGGGGACTCGAGAAGGGGGTACAAGGACGGTGATGACCAAGACATTCTCATACCGTGGGTTTTGCAGAAGAAGCAGCCGAAGAAAGATAAGAAGGAGAAAAGAAGAAAACGGAAGAGTGAAAGAGGACAGCAGAGAGATATAGTGGAAAAAGAACAAGAGCAACGGGAGCCCGAGCACGAAAAGAACGAGCAGGAGCAAGAAGAGCAGCCAGAAGATGAAAAGGATATCAAGTACCGTTACTATCATTTGTATCGTAAGGGGGAGTTACACGAGAATGCTTTGACAGCGGGAAATTGTTCAGTTGCCTCAGAAGGCTACGAAAAAGACAATTGGTGGATCATTCTTAAGAAGAATTGAAAGCAGTAGATGAGTGTGTCGACTATATATTTTAAGTGGTCATTTTCTAATATATACTTTGATATAGAATGAGGTTAGCACAATTTTTGATTTTTCCATGATTTTTACGACCAGAAATGTCTTCGCGAAACAAATCTTAAATAAGATCAAAAAGGACATCATGATTTCTCCTCATGAAAAGAAGGATAAGATAATCCGATCAACCGACTTGGACGCATTGAGTTGTCGTTACAATGCAAATGCCAAGTCATATTTCCATCCAACTGATAGGTTCATTCCGAGCCTTGTAACTTCATATCAACAGCATTTACAATACTGTACTGGGTATACAAATCTTTCTGCCGGAAGGACCCTTAGATCAGTATTCAGTGAACAAAAGCTTCCATTGATCAACAGAGGTACATACTTAAGGACTCAACTGATCGATCTAATCGTGGATAAATTTTTGGAAGAGTTTCTGGATGGGCAAATCATATCTTTGGGGGGAGGCTCTGACACTAGGGCGTTCAGATGCCTTGACAAATACCAAACAGGGCATAGGCTGTATATTGAACTTGACTTTGAAGAATCAGTTAAGATTAAGAAGCTTGCGATCTTAAACGATAGCCGTATAAAAACTGTCATCGGACACCAGGGAGAAGACATTAAAATAACATCAAAAGAGGAATTTACGAAACTCGACTCGGATTTAATCTCCGATAGGTACAGGTTGATAGGAGTGGACCTAAGGAAATTGAATGAGAATAGAACACTCGTCAAGTATGTTGAGACTAATAAACCAACTCTTATCTTAAGTGAATGCGTCTTATGCTACGTAACTCCCGAAGAAAACGAAGAAATTCTACAGTTTTGGCAAGAAGCCTTCAGTGAGTCGGAAGCTGTACTCTCATATTTAATTTACGAGCCAATGTCATTGAATGATGCCTTTGGAGAAACCATGAAACAGAATCTCGCCAGTAGGGGTATCAATCTTCATACTTTCAATGCATTCCCCACTTTGGAGTCCAGATTGAACTTTTTCAAAAAACTAGGACTTGAAAATATAAAATTGACTGACATTTGCGATATAAGTGGTTACAGCACCGCTGAACACAATCATAAACCGTGGGTAGGTGACAAAGAGCTACAAAGAATTAATCGCTTAGAGTTGATCGATGAAGTCGAAGAAATTCGATTGTTGTTCATGCATTACTGCTTGTGTTATGGTGAATCACATAAAGCTTCCAAATTCAAAGGTATCGATCATTGGAGATGGTTGGTAGAATAGTTATATTAGGAGAACAGAGATTTTGCAATCAATCTTGTTCCTACATATAGATATATCAGCAGAAATGATGCAATCTTGTTTCTTTTCCCCCGGAAATGACACTTCCGGTGATACAGAACTCCATCGGTGACACAGTTAACTATGGATTTTTGATTCCAAGTGAACATTTATGGCCAGCGTAGCTCTGCAATATCAACGCACACATATACACATCGACAATAAAAATAAACAGTAGGATTGACGGACACAGTTTGTAGGTGTGATTTTCGGTATTCTTCACCCTCGGAATTGATCAAAGGATGCTGGATAAACAATTTCTCAAATTCCGGGGTATTGGAAAAAAGTTTTATCAATTACTCATATTTTATAAAGATTTATAAAGAGTTTTTCGAATATTTTTCACTGGATTTATATTGGAATTATATCTATTCATTCAAATTGGTCCCTATTCAAGTTTAACATGACTCCAAAGAAAACGTACTCCTTAGAGACCGAATTGGTCTTCTCCAAATCAACAGACCAATACAATGCCTCTGTTCCACCCTTATATCAATCAGCCACATTCAAGCAACCTTCGTTGACTAACATGGGTGAATATGATTACACTAGGTCTGGTAACCCTACAAGAACGTACTTACAAAACCACATGGCCAAAATTATGAAGGCAAACCAAGCTTTTGCCGTCACAAGTGGTATGGGCTGCCTTGATGTTATCACTAGATTATTAGGCCCGGGTGATGAAGTTATCGCTGGTGATGATCTTTATGGTGGTACCCATCGTTTATTGACTTATTTACACATGAAAGGCGATTTGAAAGTTAATCACTACGATACTACCGACACTGAGTTGATAAAATCTAAAATCACTACCTCAACAAAAATGATATTTTTAGAAAGTCCTACTAATCCCTTGATCAAGGTTGTCGATGTTAGATCCATTGCAAAACATGCACATGAAGTCAATCCAGATATTATCGTCGTTTTCGACAACACCATGATGTCGCCAGTTTTAATGACTCCTTTGGACCTTGGTGTTGATATCCAATACGAATCTGCTACCAAATACCTCAATGGACATCATGATATTATGGCTGGTATCATTGCCACTCGTGATCCTAAGTTGGCTGAACGTGTGTATTTTGTCATAAACTCTACTGGTTGTGGGTTATCTCCATTCGACTCTTGGCTCTTATCAAGGGGTTTAAGAACTTTGGCCATCAGAGTTGAAAGGCAGCAACAAAATTGTAACAAGATCGCAGAATTCTTAACACAAGTTGGATTTAAAGTCAGATATCCTGGTATAAAATCCCATCCTCAATACGAATTACACCAATCTATGTGCAGAGGTAGTGGAGGTGTTTTAAGTTTTGAAACTGGTTCTATCAAGACATCAGAAAAAATTGTTGAAGCAACTGAAATATTCGGAATTGCCGTTTCATTTGGTTGTGTTAATTCCTTGATTTCCATGCCTTGTAAAATGTCTCATGCGTCGATTGATGCCAAAACCAGAGAAGAACGTGACTTCCCGGAAGATTTAATCAGATTGTGCATTGGTATTGAAAATGTTGATGACTTGATTGATGACTTAACCAAAGCTTTGTTGAAATCAGGAGCAGTCAAAATCAACGAAAAAGATGAGTTATACAATTCCGTAGGTGTGCTGGCCAAATTATAAATTCAATTTCAATACAAGCATTTTCAGTTCTCTCCGCTATATTTTAGATCTGCGTCGCAATACAAGAAGTAAGTCTTAATTTTTTTTTGTAGGAGGGGCATCCGAACACCAACGTAGAACGCGTATTAATTATTGAGTGGCGCGTCACTAGTTACACCTACTCACTACTTCTCTTTTTCAAACATAATTGATCAAAGGATAATTCGGAGAGAGAATATTAATAATGACAATCGAAGAACACGGTCTTGTACCAGGTACGCTCAAGGAACTTCTTTCCGTCTCGGAGAACTACAAGTGGCAAAATAAGCCTATCACTGTGCAAGTACAAAACTCCAAAATTATCAATGAAGAAAACCCAGCAGAGAAGAAGTATAGACTCATCGTTCTGGATGGTAAGTACAGTGCGCATGCTGTGGTTGACCAAGGCTGTAATGCCCATTTAGAGAGTAGCGGCTTTTCTCGCTTCTCTATTGTGACGTTGAAGTCTTTTACTGCAGTCAGAACTCAAAAAACGATTTTGATCATTAATGACGTTGAGGTCAAGGAACCTAGATGTGAGAGGCTCACTACCGACTTGGTATCGATTGATAACTATTTCGCGGAGCATGGATCTGAAGACTTAATGAAAACTCCAAATGCAAAGGTGGGTAGTGGTGCCGACATTCCCTCCAATCCTTTGGAACACGCTAGTGTCGATAATAACCAGAAATTTGAACAACAACACTCTGCTCCAGCACCAGCCGCTGTTAAGCAACATAACCAGCCACAAGTTCAAATTACACCCATTGAAAGTATATCCCCATTCTCCAATAAATGGACCATCAAAGGCCGAGTATCATACAAAGGTGATATCAGGACTTGGTCAAACGCGCGTGGTGAAGGTAAATTATTCAATGTCAACTTTTTAGATGAGTCCGATGAGATCAGAGCTACTGCTTTCAATGAGAATGCTGATAAATACTATAACATGTTGGAAGAAGGTAAAGTTTACTACGTTTCCAAAGCAAGAGTTCAACAATCAAAGCCCCAATTCTCTCATTTGTCACACACTTATGAATTGAATTTGGATAGGGACTCCGAAGTGACTGAATGTTTTGATACTGCCGATGTACCCAAGATTAACTTTAATTTCACCAAGTTGGATAAAATCAATAACGTAGAGGCCAGTTCAGTTATTGATGTTATCGGTGTTTTGAAGAACGTCAACAATTGGGAAGAAATCACTTCCAAAACCACTGCCAAGGTCTTCCACAAGAGAAACATCACCATTGTGGACGACTCTAACTATGCTGTGGATGTTACTTTATGGAACAAGGTTGCTGAAGACTTCAGTATACCATCAGGATCTGTAATTGCCTTCAAAGGAGTAAGAGCCAGTGATTTCGGGGGTAGATCTTTGAGTTTGACCCAATCTGGATCAATGGTGGCTAACCCAGATACTCCTGAATCTTACAGCTTGAAGGGTTGGTATGACAATCAAGGTAAAAATGAAAATTTCAACTCTTTTAAGAATGAAGTGAGTAGAGGCCAAAACTACTTCAACGACAGGAAGACCATTCAAGAGTCACAAGATCAAAATTTGGGTAACAGTGACTCTCCAGACTTTTTCTCACTCAAGGCCAGTATCAATTTCATGAAGACAAGTGGAACGATCGCCTACCCAGCTTGCGTTCAAGAAGTCAAAAGAGGTGATTCCGGTACCAGCACTTGTAACAGAAAAATTATTGAAGACGGTGGGTCTTGGAGGTGCGAGAAATGTAATGTCACATACGATGAACCAAACTACAGATACATCTTGAACTGTTCCATCACTGATCACACAGGTCAAATTTGGGTGACCTTATTTGATGCTGATGCCCAAAAGATTTTGAAGACGACAGCTAACGAGTTGGTCAAGTATAAAGATAGCAATGATCATGCTTTCCTCGATATAACAACCAATGCCCTCATGAATGAATACGGCTTTAGAATAAAAGCAAGACGCGAGGTCTATAATGATACTCCAAGAATCAGATACCAAGTTTCTGGTGTTTACGAGCTTGACTATAATGCTGAAATCGAACATTTGGCTGACGAATTAAGCTTCCTTTCGAATAACTGATACTATGTATAATTTCTCTTACGTGCTTCCTCATTTACTTAATTGTTTTGTGTTTGATTTCCAACTGTTGTGTCTATATATCCCAATATATGTCAATAGAGTGTAACAAAAAGAAGAATTAAAATCGGTCATTGAGAATTACAAAGATCTAGTGTTGAACTCAACTAAGCCATTAGCTTTCAACCAAAACTTTTTCAAGACGTCATTGGCGGTTCTTTGGCCGCGTGTGAGCATTAATTTATTGACGAAGCTTTCGAGATCTTTTTCATTGATTTTCTCTTGGTTGCAAATTTCGTCATCGCGATTTTTGCATACCTCTAAAAGGACTTTCTTCAAACTAACAGGGTATTTGCCTATCAACTGTCTGAACACTGGAAAATAGTTATCGACAAGAGACCTCGTGCTCGAAATAAATGCTCTCATCAAGTTGTCTATCAAAATGTTGAAAAATCTTGAATTATTATTGAACATTTCGCTCACTTTCGTATGATCTTGCTGACGACCTTTTTTCAAAACTATTAAATTGACCCAAAATTTCAGGGTTGATTTGACAATAAATGATTCTTTGGCATTAAGTCCCTCGATTGCAAAAACCAAGATGACCTCATTGAATACTGGGGTGTTCAAAATTAAAGATGGATTCTTTTCCAATATGCTGGAGAAGAGATCAATGGAAGCTTTTATAGAATCCGGATCCGTTCTTATCATATCGAGATGATTGGTGAACACATCCCGAACGACTGACTCCAATAATGAGTCACTAAGTCGATTGGAGTTCACAATTATGATAGTCTCTAACAAAGAATATATGTACGAAACTGAGTTGGTATTACTCAATTGTGACATCTTTGTTATCAAAAATTGAAATATCGTTTCAGTTTCGAAATGAAAGGGTCCATCTAAAGGTTCACGTAACCCTAATTTCAAGATCGTGCAACATTTTTCGGTCACGATGGACTTCTGAGATAGATACTCGTTTTTGATAGAGAATAACTGCACTATTGATAAAATGTATCCTTTAATCAGTAAGGGATCTTGCAGCCAATATTGATCAATATGTTGTTGCTCAGTGGGGGTATAAACATCTTCAGCTTCCTCTGGTAGCTGACAACCTTTTCCAATCTCCGATACACAAGAGAGCAAAGATATCAAATAATCTTCCCTATCTTCATCGAGAGGTCCTTCGTTTATAACCAATGTATAACATTCATTTATCAGCTCTAACATCCTCAAGATAATCGAGGCAAAACTGGAAGGATCCTTCAAGCACTGAGCAATCGAGGTATAAGAGTTAAACATCCGTTGCCTAATGAGATGATCAAGATGTCTAGCTTTCAACATTTCAACGATGACAATTTCGATATCTGGTAAAAAGGATACCAATTCAGAGCGACATTCCTGGCATATTTTCAAGATTGTTCTCGAAGTAATAAGCGAAAGAGACGCCAACCTTGGGTTTTGGGAAGTCGTTAACATGATCGAAAACAATAGATCGAACACATCATTCAAGTGGACATTGCCCAAATTGTCCTTGAAATAAAATTGTACCGAAGAGAGATAGTTTACTAGTGTCGAAAAGTGATTCTGGTTCACTCCGTCATCAATGGAAATAGATTTAAAGATCTTCAAAAATTCCAGATTGAAAACCTTATCAGTATAGGGAGCCAATGCTTTGAATTGCGACTCATAGAAAGTGGAATCTTCGTTGATCTTATAAAGCAAGTATAGAGTTGCCTCTATATCTCCGAACTGGTCTGGTGCCGTGCTTGATACGGCAAGTCTATTAATGAGGTCACTGGTCAAATTTTCATAAAAGGGAAGCTTCAATAGGGAGTAGACTAGAATGAAAAAATCAGCTATGTTCTGGCGATAGTGCATGAATTCAGATCTTATTGGGTTGAGCTTTTCAGAAGGAATAAGATGAATCTTTGTCCAGTAAACTAAGCAGACCTGGTTGAATACTTTGGAAACTTCCGACTTGTATTCAGTTTTTAGGTTGTCGTTATTAAGAGACTCGAAATAAGATTCCAAGGTGGCTTCGTCATCGACCAAAATATTGGCGAATTCCTCCCAAAATCCTAGTAAGATTTCACTGATGGTTTCATCGATAACTGGAGTGCCCGGAACGCTCGTGAGTTTGATAAGTAAAGATAAAATTGATTGGGTCTCAAGATCCAATATTCTCTTCGACATCTTCAATAGATCCAACTGAAGAAAGGCTATGATTAGATTGATGAAATTGGTTGACTCGACCGAGAAGGAATCTCTGTTGTCGTCATGGAATACTATGGACGATAAGAAGTGGGATCCCCATGAGTCAGATGCGAATAAAATGTAATTGAGGTACGATTTTGCATTATTGTTCAACATCATAGGATTGACTTCCAATATTTCAGTCATTATCAATACAGATTCATTTGGAATATCAAGGTGATCTGGCGATAGAGGTTTAGTCAATGGGTTGAATATAATTTGTACCATATCTGAAGTCTCGGATTCAAGGTAGCGTGCAGTAGAGTTCAGTTCAGCAATCGAGATATAAGTAATCCACGAATTGATCGTGGCCAATGCTAGACTGTAGATATTCTCTGGTATAGGTGAAATAGATTGACTTTGGGCGAATATCTGATTAAGGTAAGAAAGAACGAAAGTAAATTCCTTGAAGATCTTATCATGTATGAACAAGTGCAAGTTTGCGTCATCAGAGCTTATGTTTTTAGATATATCTTCGACAATTATAGAATAGAATGTAAGGATCAAGTTAAATTGATGTTCAGGGAGGAATGGAACGAAAGAATGGAGGTCTTTTTCGGAGGCATTATTGATAGACAAGACTATGGATGATAATGTTCGAATTGGGTCAGAATATTCAGTGTAGTTTGAGATGAAAAGCAGAGACAAGTTGGACAAGAGCTTTTTTATTATAAATGCATTGGCTGCCAATGACCTAGGTTCCACGTTTATTAGCTCGTAAAGATGTAACTGAATTACTTCAATCAACATTTCGAGGTTCACGGGCGAATTATCGGATAACAAGTTGTTATTTATGCAAACAGTGAGTGTGAGAGCTCCAAAGAACTGACAGTTCTTGGAAGGAAGCTTGAGCAATGCATTGGCGAGGTCGTAACCCTGAGGTGATTTTTGAATTTGCTGTAACGAGTTTTGGAGTGAGTTGATCTCAGATGGATCGCTCGTTGAATATAAACGTTCAATATTCTATGGTTAGTAAGCGAGAAAAATGCAATGAGTTATTAACATACTTGGACCACCACCTCCAAATCTTGCGGCAGGAGTGTCATCTTGACGACTGTTGGTGCTTTTGGTAGGAAGCCAATATTTTCGTATTTGACGTAGTCGTGCGGAGGCCATGTTCTAGCGAAAGGCTCTTGAATTCTTCCCAATGGAACAATTCTAGGAAGTAAAGAATGTCTGCGTGTGGAAGTAGAGGTACTCGATAGCTTGAACATATTCGGCATTCAAGGATTTTCTTAAACATATTTTTGATTGTGCATGGCTTAAATAAAATTATTTATGGTTTTGCAGCCGTCTGCTGGATATTTACAAGGAAGAGGCACCTCGGAAAGAGCAAAAAATGCAGCCTTGCAATGACATGTTGATTCGGACTAAGTAGCATCAGACATTGCAATTGAGTTCAGAGCTGAAGAAACTAGCAGGCCAAGAGATCTCTGCTAGCTCTGATGAGAGCATATCACCTATTCCACCTACTCCTGTAAATATCCGACACCTATTTAAGAGAAACTTGACGCATCTGAGAGAAGCTGAATCGAAGGACGAACTTGACTCCTTGGAATGAATTGGCTCAAAGAGGAGCCTAGATTTTTTAGCACACAGTGAAGCGATTTGCCACAGTCAATGAATTTGATTTTTTCCGTTTACATCAAATTCTAACTAACGCTTTAAACGTCGTACTACTTGTTTTACTCTTAGTTTTAAAGGTTTCTTTCAATAATCCGGTTTGGCAGCAATTTCTGCGAGGCGAAGAACCGGAAGATTTTCCGGTTAAGCCAATTCCGGTCAAGTCATGAGGATACCCTTGGTGGGTGCACGCCTGCGGCTGCCTAATACGGCACTCCAGCCAGTAGCGTCATTATGATATAGCATGACCAATACACTAGACCCTTTGATTGAGCGAACCGTAGCTCCTGGTTCCAAACTGTGCAAGCTTGAGGTAAGAAGGGGGTAGCATCAACAACAACCATGCCTGCTTGTACGAAAATATCCCTGGGTTTCCGTGACTGTAGAAGTCCACACCCCGGTTCCGAAAAAACCGCTTATGTAAGCAGCGATACCCTCACCCACATTCTATCTATTGCCATAATTATCATGAGACATAATTTTGCTACAACTGGCCACATTAGTGTTTTTTCTTTCAAAGCATAAAATGCAAGTATCCAACAGAAGAGTTAATAGGGCTCAGTGCTCCAACTGTACGTGCTCTCCTGGGTTATTGTCACGTTCAAACCGTCGGTCATCATGGTTTGCTAAACAAATAAATTTACAAAGAAACCTTCAAGGTTCTGCTGTTTCTCGTTCTGGTTCCCGAAAAGGCTCTGTATTCACCATCAACGCTGCCTCCTTATGTTTGCCTGAAGCCAAGGAAGTCAACACTTCCAAAAGGTTATCCAAGTTAAGACAGAAGATGGCTCAATATAATTTAGGGGTCTACATTGTCCCTAGTGAAGACCTGCACCAAAGTGAATATACTTCGCCAATAGATCAAAAAAGAAGCTTTATTTCTGGCTTCCAAGGCTCTGCTGGTGTTGCTGTTGTTACGCGAGATGTTACCAGTATGAACGAGGAACCTGAAGGCTTGGCCGCTCTATCCACTGACGGTCGTTACTTCAATCAAGCGGCTAATGAATTAGATTTCAACTGGGTATTGTTAAGACAAGGTAGCTCTCAAGATTTGACATGGGAAAATTGGGCCGTCAAACAAGCGGTTCAATTATCCTTAGACTCTGGCTCTAAAATCAATATCGGCGTTGACCCTAAGTTAATCAGTTATCAGTTATATGAAAAACTTGTTGAATCCATCGAAAGTGGTGTGGCAAAATCACCAAAAGCTCAAGTTGAATTGGTTGGTGTCAACCACAATTTAATCGACTTAATCTGGAATGAATTCGAAGATGTTCCCGTCGGTAAACATGTGGCTCCCATCAAAATGTTAAGTGCAAGATATTCAGGTGAAACTATAAAATCTAAAATCGAACGAGTTTTGGAGTTTATAAGAGTTAATGAAAATGGTAATGGTTTGGTTGTTAGTGCTTTAGACCAAATTGCTTGGTTTTTAAATTTGCGTGGTTCAGATATTGAATACAATCCTGTCTTTTTTAGTTATTTGATCATAACTGACGATGGTAATATCACTTTATTCACTGAGAAGAATCGTTTCGAAGATCCCAAGATCGAACAATATTTATTATCCCATAACATCACCATAAAACCGTACGAGGACTTTTGGCAGTCTTTGACCAGTTTGGCCAAAGATTTTGAATCCGCCAACAAAAAACTTTTGATTAATACCCTGTCGAGCTCTTGGGAAATCGTGCGCAGCTTAGGCAAAAGCTGGGTGGGCCTTGATAGGTCACCCATCGAAGACTTCAAATCTGTCAAGAATGATACCGAATTGAAAGGTGCTCGTAGTGCCCACTTGAAGGATGGCCGTGCTTTGGTAAGGTTTTTTGCTTGGCTTGAAAATGAATTGGTTAACAAGTCTGAATTAATTGATGAATGTGAAGCGGACGAAAAGTTGTCATATTTCAGAGCTCAAGAGGAAAATTTCGTTGGTCTTTCGTTCGATACAATTAGTGCAACTGGTGCCAATGGCGCCGTTGTGCATTATAAGCCAACTAAAGGACAATGTTCAGTTATTGACCCTAACCAGATTTATTTGAATGACTCTGGGTCCCAATTTTTGGATGGAACTACGGATACTACTAGAACTGTTCATATGGGCACGCCTACCTCATTACAACGTAAGCATTACACCTTGGTGTTAAAGGGGAACGTTGCTTTATCTCAATTGAAATTTCCAGAAAAGACCACTGGTAACTTAATTGATTCAGTTGCTAGACAATTTTTATGGAAACATGGATTGGATTACGGGCATGGCACATCCCACGGCATTGGATCTTATTTGAATGTTCACGAGGGCCCAATAGGCATTGGTCAGAGACCAGTAGCTGCCAAATCTTTCTTGAAAGCTGGTCAGCTCATTTCCAATGAGCCAGGCTACTACGAAGACAACGAGTATGGGATAAGAATAGAAAACGTCATGATCATCAAAAGATCTGGCTACATGCATAACGGAAAAGACTTTTTAGAATTCGAAACCGTTACCAGGGTCCCATTATGTCGTAAATTGATTGAAAAGTCTTTATTGTCCAACGACGAGATCAAGTGGATCGATCAGTACCACAAAGTTATCTGGGACGATCTCTCCTCATCTTTTGACAAACTGAGTTTGGAGTATAATTGGTTGAAAAGAGAAACTCTTCCTCTTTAGGCTTACGTAATTCACCAAATATTTTGATACATCTTGTTAAAGCCAGTAAAAATGAAGCACATTTTTGTTAGTAATTGTAATTGCTTTGGCTTATGCGTGGAGCCCGTGCATTCTCCGAGGCTCGGATTCCAACCCAAAGTCACGTGTGTGTAATATAATCAGCCAATGAAAAGTGAGAAAACCTTGCTTACTAGGTTTGCTCACTAAATGATTACTCAAACCGGGGGAAAAGAACGTGTCGGTACCGTTTTTTTTTGAATCCCATGAATGATGGTAAAAGAATAGAAAAAAGTATTTATTTCTAAACTTTTCTTTAACACTAAGTTAATTTATTAACAATTCTTAATCCAATATATTCGTCATAATGTTAGCCAGAAAAATAGCGTTGGCTAACCTAAGCAGTACATGCAAAAGATATATTTCCAATGAACTGAAAAGGAGCAAAAGGTTCATGCAGACGATACCTGGCAATAAATCAGGTCCTGATTTTTACTCTGGTTTGAATTATACTCTCAACAGCAATAAACTGGCTGGATCCGGTGCTGCTGCTGGTGCATCCAAATGGGCTAAACATTCTTTGAATTTCCCAAGTTCCGAACTTCCAAGTGAAAGTGAGCAAGAGAGCATACAAAAGACTGCCCCTTCTAGAAGGAGTAGGGCTTCAAGATTCTCAAATAAATCATTGAGAGAAAACAACGCCAATGATACTTCCACATCTCCAGCATCATCATCAGCATCAGCATCAGCATCAACTTCAGCTAGTTCGTCTACTGACGGTTCCATAATCACCGTTGCATCCGAACCAGTACCAAAAACACAGTCGCAATCGCAATCTCAACAAATGCCTGAAATCAAAGAGTCTGCACCAAAAACTACTAATGATGCAAAGGCCCCTGTGTCTACATTGACTACCGAAACCAAAAAAGCAAAGAAGCCTAGAAGAACATTACGCCCTAGAAAAGCATTGATCACCCTCTCTTCCAATGCTGTTGAACATTTAAAAGGTCTTTTGGATCAACCAGAACCACAATTGATCAGAATTGGTGTCAAAAACAGAGGATGCTCTGGTTTAACCTACCACTTGGAATACGTTACCGAACCAGGCAAATTCGATGAATTGGTTGAACAAGACGGCGTCAAAGTTTTCATTGACTCCAAAGCATTGTTCTCTATAGTCGGTTCCGAAATGGACTGGTTGGATGATAAGTTATCCTCAAGATTCATCTTTAAGAACCCCAACTCCAAGGGTACTTGTGGTTGTGGTGAATCTTTCATGGTTTGATTGATTCAACTCACACATAATTCAATGGTATTAATTCTACTCAAGATTCACTTCTCTCTGCATTTACATTACTATCACAAGTATAGATAACCACTAAATATATTTATTAGTCAATAATTTGTAGAAATTTATTGATAGCTGTCTTTTAGGCCACATCGGAACCGAACGTCCGCCGTCAAATTTTTTTTGGTGAGTATTAATTTCCTCCTTGGGTATCCATGTCCAAAATATTGTCGCGGTTTTTCGACTTCGATGTTTATTTGTGGTTGCAAAATATGGTTCAGTTCATTTACACTTGTATTTTTAATACAATCAACTTCTTTTCTTTATCCATCGAGTTATTTATTTCAATCAGGAAGTCTTCTTTCGGGGTTGTCATAATTCATTCAAGTGTCCATTAGAAAAACTAAACTCTTAAGAAGGAAAAAAATGAATCCTTCTTTGATCACTTCATTGGTTACTTCTGCTTCCATTTGGGCGATCGTGGTTGCTGACCAAGCACCAAAAATCAAGAAGAATCCTCAAAATGTGGTTGCCATTGCTGATTTCCCTATGGGTAATGTGATATTCACAGCCAAGAAGGGCAAGCAAGTTCAAGTTCATGTTGACATGACTGGTTTACCAAAACTGGGTGGTCCATTTCAATACCACATTCACGAAAGTCCAATTACTGAAGGTGGCAATTGTGAAGAGGCAGGCCTTCATTTCAATCCTTACAATGCTCCGGCTGATTGTGACAGCCAAAAAGACGATTCTTATTGCCAAGTTGGCGATTTGTCTGGTAAGCACGGATGGATTGATACTACTTGTTTTGAAACCAAGTATGATGATCCATTTCTTTCATTGAACAAGAAATCCAAGTCTTACATTGTTGGTAAGTCTGTTGTTTTCCACTATGCCAATTTGACGAAGTTCGCTTGTGCCAATATTGTTTTGGCAACTAAGCCAAGATTGGCTAGTTTACAGGCTGAATTTGACTCCCAATTAGAAGAGAAAGACGCGAAGGAATCCTTCGAAATCGTTGGAAGTAACTCGGAAGATTATGCTGAATACTTCGAGGACAAGTACGAAAGTTACCAATTTGACGAAGATGCGGCAGTATCAGCAGAAGCTTTCGAATTGGCATTGGAAAATAATGAAGAAGGCTACGACTACAATGAAAAAGCCAATTCTCCTCGTTTCAACAAAATGAAATCACCCAAATCTCTTAATGGAACCAATGGAACCATTAGTGGTCACAAAAACTGGACCAACTCCTCGGGACAACTTCAACAATACGAATCTAGTTGCGAAGAAAATGGTGCAGGTATCTTGACCAGAAGTGGACTCACCGCAGCCATTGGAGTTGTCGTTGGGTTGTTGATTTAGCCATACTATAGTTTCCTAGTAGCAGATAGCTTTGAATATTGTTTTCGGAAAAACACACGGTTGTACCTTCTCTCATCTGCAATCTCTCATTTACAATAATATATACGGCGTGTGCATTGATGTAAACAAGTTACTTGATCTTGCGGCACTCGAAATAAGTGGCGTCCACGTCATCTGGTAAAGAGCAGAAGTATTCCAATTTCTGCATATGTTTGAACAACTTGATGGAGTTATAGTTCAATTTCAAGCAAGTTTTACCTCCGTTGTCGTTGGCAGTACATATTATACTTTCGTCTGAATATTTCTCACCATCAATTACGAACATGTTTGCTGGTTTCTTTTGGACGAAGGCTGTGACGCCGTCGTCGATTTCCCTGTCTGAAGTTGGGGCAATACTGGTTATGTGGACACCGTTGTTATCTGCAATCTGGTCCAAGGTGTGGGAGATATCCTGGCCCTGTTGAATTGGAGCACCGGAGATGTTGCTGTTTGGATGGCCATCGCTGGAAGGAGCAAAAGAAGGAGCAATGCCACTACCATTGCCATTGCCACTACCATTACCTGGAAGATTGAGTCTTTGGTGAGACCTTTGCTCTATCTGAGACGATTCCGGCTGCGGAGCTTTGGCGAAGGGATTCCAGACCATTGGGCGATGTTGAGTAGTGAGTTTAAAAAGAAGCAATTATAAAACCACAGCTCAATAGTGTTTCCGACAAGCTTAGGGCTGCTAATTTTAATGACAGTGGATGGGGTTTGGTGGCGCGGTCGTGCGCGTCACAAGTACAATTGGCACGACTCAGAGAGTCTCAGCACGGACACGAGGTGATCGCGGTGGGCGACTAGTTCGGGCTCGCAGCGGGCTGAGAGCTTGCGGCGCTCTTTTTTCGTGAGGGAGGAGTTGATTCGGGCGAGGACTGAGTCCAAGTCACGGACCCAAGCTAGGCGCGGGTCGAACTTTATGCGATTGGGCGCGTGCTGGAAGTTTTGGAGCACGGCTAGGAGCACGCTTTTCTCGGGCCGCAATTGGCTGGACTCGGACTGGACAGTGGCGTTGAACACGAAGGTGTATGTGTTGATGATGCGCAGCCACTGGTCTTCGGAGTCGTGGGCAGGTGGAGGGGAATTAGGCACGAAGAGCTGCTGACGGGCGGCGAACGAGTCTGACGCAAAACGGTGGCGGAGCCAGTCACAGTACACGTCACGGATGGCGGCGTCGCGGTCGATGAAGTGGCGAAGGCGGTAGAAGCGCTTGTAAATGCTGTTGGCACGAGAACGGTACGATGCGAGCAGCTGTAGGCCGGCAAGTGTGGGCGGCGCCAGCACCGGGCGAGATAGCACCACAGCATTGCGGCCAGAGGGTGTGCGCGAGAACGGGCCGAGGCGTGCCATGATGGAGAAGAAAGAGGAGGAAATGAAGAAGAATAAGAGTAAGAAGAAAAAGATGTAAAAAAGAATAAGATATATAAAGATACAAAATTGATCTGAAGAATTGATTTCGCGATGTTTTCACAGCCAAAAATTCCTGTCACTTTTTGCACCTGCCACACCTTGAATCTGGAAGCCAAGTTTTCTGCTTTGGAGACCCATTTCGAAATTGGTGGCAATTCTGCTTTATTCGAATCTCCTGTAATTTGTTTATCCACTGTGACTTTTGGGCGAGCTGTCGTTGAGGTCTTCTTGTTTATTCTGAATGTCAAAACGCTTGTGCTTAGCCGCCGATAACGACACGTTCACGCTCTCGTACGACGAGGACGTGTCACCGGAGATGCCAGTTGTGCTCCCACAAAGCACTTTCTCAGTATGTTCGTTTTTCCCCCTTTTGCTTTTTGCCAGTACTAACATGGATCCACCTCAACTTGCTAGTGAACGATTGTCCAGTCAGCGGAATGACCCGCCGTGCAGCAGCAGCATTGGCCGAGTGTCGGCTCTGGGATCAACTACAGTACGAGGTGCTGTGCTCTGTGGACTACGACGTGGAATTGACTCTCAGATGCCGGGTTTTCGGGCCATTATACCTCGACTTCGTTCAAATGGAAGTATCCAAGTTCAGGGTCCTCGTCCTCAACTTCAACTACTACACGCAGAAGACTCTGGTGTCGGAAAGTCAGGTCTTGGACGCTTTGGAGTATTGCTTAGTATCTCTCGTGCTCAACTTGGAGTATCGTTATCCCCTCGTGTTTTCGTTCCACGGAAGGCATTTCTTCAACATCAACTACCAGTGGACCAAAAAAATCGTAACGCTCATTTGCGAACACGATTCTCTGGCGCCAAACAACACTGACGGGTCCCTGGCGCTCTACAACCAGGTCTGTTGTTTGCAAGACCAGATCTTGCACGAATACAACACCTTGAACATCCTCAAGGAGTGTGACCACTACGACCGGAGAAGAGCCTGCGATTCAAACAAGCTGCGGGTCAATCCCAACGTGAAGAACATGGTCCAGTGTTTGAGCATATTTCCTGGCATCCCTGCCAGTTTTGATTCGTAAATGAGTGAAGTTTAGTTCCATTTGCCAGAATTCTCAGTAGACTGTCTCCCACATACCAAAATATATCTGCTATTTCTCATGCTCTTTACCACTCATCTTCTCTTTATCCCCCTCGTTCATTTTCTTTTTACTACTCTCATTCATTTTCTCTACCTCACTCTTAGTTTCATCTTGTCTCTCTCAAAATTCTGTTTCATCTCAGCTGTGTCAAATTTCGCACCTCATAAAACAAATTAAGACAAAAAGTAAACAGAAAAAACTATCTGAGTCCCTGAAAACAACCAGAATTTAAAAATCACTTGAAGCTAATAAAAGTTCTTCCTCTGACATCGGTCTTCATTCCATCTTCACTTTCATTTGACATCATCATACTCTCTTTACCTCGCTCTCTACCACCATGTCATTCTTCCAGAATTTCAACGCTCATTCGTTGAGATCAACCCGAGGCTTCAAGCTCAAACAATCATCACCAATATCATCTCCACAACCTATCCTGAATTCGGTCATGCCTTCCACTCCTCAAAACGCATATCTGAATTTGGGCGAACAGCCTTACCAAACCATCAACCTCCATGGCGGAGCGGGAGGTCAACCAGTCGCCACTCATAAAGATATCAGAAATTACGCTGAACAAACTTTGGGCTCGGATAACGCCTTGATTCAAGCGGTTAAATTGCCCCAGGATGAAGACATAAACGAATGGTTGGCAATTCACGTCGTGGATTTTTACAATCAAATCAATATGTTGTATGGTACAATCACTGAATTCTGCTCTCCAAGAACTTGTCCTCGGATGATCGCAACTGAAGAATACGAATACTTGTGGCAAGAAACTAACCCCAATGTAAATGGAGCCGTTACACCTCGAAAGCCAACGTCTTTGCCTGCTTGTGAATACATTGAAAATTTAATGAACTGGATTCAGAATTTCTTCGATAACGATAATATCTTTCCTTCCAAAATAGGTGCTCCTTTCCCTCAGCAATTCCCAACATTGGTTAAAACCATCTTCAAACGGTTGTTCAGAATCTACGCTCACATCTATTGTCATCATTTCCATGAAATCACTGAATTGGGCTTACAAAGTCATTTGAATACTAGTCTAAAGCATTATGTTTTGTTCAGTAATGAATTCAACTTGATAAGCCAGAAAGACTACGGTCCTTTGGAAGATTTGGTCGAAACTATGTTGAAAAGCTAGTTTTTCGCTCGACCATCCATCTAATGACTTGCTATATAAATGCTTATAAATGTAATCTTAATGAATCGTGTATTGTCTATGAAAGCTCAACCTGTGCCATCAAACACAAATGATCTGAAGGATATTGACCAGCTCTCGGTTGACCCAGGGGTTCAGGACCCATTTCCTCGGGCAACGGGAGTTTAAGAAGTTTTAACAATCTGACACCATCTCTATTCTGCACTTCCTCGACAGTGTCAATCCTGTTCGAGTAATCTTGTTGTTCGTCCCATTTGGTGATGACGAAGATGTAGTCAAGAAGTCCCCTCCAGGCATGAGCCCAGTTCGAAAATAGTGGTTCATTCCTTTCGTTGTCAACACCTGCGTTCTCCGGGTGAATTTGCTTATAGCCAACTGAATATAATGACACTGCTCTAACGGGCAATTCGTTGTGTAGTCTTCTCATCCTGTCAACAAGGCCTAGTTGTTCTGAAGTTGCCTCGAAGGATTTAGGTACTGGATCTCTTGGTTGGTCCTTTCTCAATTCCTCCTTGACGTCGCTCTCTTCTTCTTCTTCTTCTTCTTCCTTTAATCCTCTATTTTTAGAGTATTTGTACGATAAGGAGCACGCAATTACTGTCTTTCCGCGGCCAGAGTAGCTCACGGGCTTGGCTGTAATGGACAAGTAAGGAGTGTCGTAAGGCTGTGAGTTGAAATCTCCAGCCACGAAGCTGTAAAAACCACGCTTGTTATCTTGAAGAGTGTTCAAAGTGTTGTAGAACTCTTGAAACTTCTTCAACACCAAGTAAGTCTGTCTTGACCTCTCATAAGTTCCAAAGGGGTGCCAGAACAAGTGTGTGGTACCCACGATGATTCCATTTCTGTCGACTGAGGGATGTTTTTCAAGCACTTCTGGTTTGAAGTGAAGGCAAGCCAAGAAACCGACATTTTGGGTGATGGTTCTAGGTTCAACGTCGCCGGACTCTTCCTTATCGTACCGGATGAATGACTGGTGGTTACATGTGAACAATTCCCTCTTGTATACGATGGCAACACCATGGTTTTTCAGGTCTGCCCGGAAGTACTTGGATTCGTAGCCGAGTTTGGCAAGTTCCTTGATCCAGTATGAGTTGTACTGAACGTAGTCGACTTCTTGCAAGCACATGATGTCGGCATTGTAGTGCAGTATCTCTGCCAATAGCACCACCGAGCGATTGGGCCATTTGAGGGCCGCACCGCTGGTTGGAAAAAGCTTTCTCCTGATGAGTGCTTGGGCGAGTACGTTGTAAGTCATGATCTTAATGGAAAGTCCACCGTTTGGGGCAGAAACAGTCCCCAAATCTCTCTGTATGAACTTAAGGTGGTCTGGTGTTGGAGGGCTATCTGGGTCGATGCCTTGGGCTAAGAGTTTTAGGCGTTTTTCTTCTTTTTTCAAGTTTCTAAGTCTTCTCTGTTCTTCAATATACTCTGGAGTGAGTGTTGCTGGATCTCTGCCCTTTTTTGTTTTCTTCTTCAGTTTAGTGGAGTTTGGGGTTTCGGGCTTCAATTCCTGTAACGGCTTGGGTTCTGAATCCCCATTAGTGTCATTTAGTGTGGCCATTTTGGTAATGTGGAAAGAAGTGAAGTAGTAATTTTCGCATCAACAATTAACTGAATTTCGTACTACATCTATTTCCCGACATAAGTCAAATGTCCACTTATTTTCACCGAATTGACGAATGCCAGAACGAGACGTTTGCGCTCATGCAGCAAATTGTGGCGTTGGGCACCAACGACGCTGAAAACATCGAAACTCAAAGAACTGAGTTGACCAAAAGAGCCAATAAACTTATCAATGAAGCATCTGATTTATTACACATCGTCATTATCAAATCGACTGAATCTCCCTTGATCGTCGAGCTTTATCAACAAAAGATCAAGAGCCTTCGTTTGAAGCTCAGAGAATGCCAGTTGGTGTCATATGCCATGGAAAACGAGTTTGTTCATCAACAGCGTATCGACAAGTTCGTCAAGCCAGTGCTTTCACGAAAAGAACACGCTGAGTTATCCGCGGGAACCAAGGACGATCTTTTTGCTGGTCGCTCTGACCCTCTGGAAGCTGTGGAAGCCGGTAACAACAAGAAAACGGTGCTGGACCAGATCTTGACCCAGAACAAGAGCATCACCAATACCCTCCAAATGACAAAACAGCTAATGTCGAACTCCATCATGCAAACCGAGTTGAACATCGACTCTTTGGACCTGCAAACACGAGATTTGTCCAATTTGAACGAAAAGCTCGTGGATTTGAATACCGTGCTACAGAGGTCGAAGCAAATCGTGAGGTTCATTGAAAAGCAGGATAGGGCAGATAAAAGAAGAATCTACTTAAGTATTGGGTTTCTCTTGCTATGTACATCATGGGTATTATGGCGCCGGGTATTCAAATTACCTGTGATGATCATGTTTTGGGCATTCATGAAGCTATTTGGCATAGTCAATTGGTTCTCTCAAGGAAGCAAAAATGTGGGCAAAATACAGCTCCACGCTACAGTGGAGCCTTCTTTGAGTATCATAGCAAGTGAATCGAACAGTTTGTCTCAGAGCGGACCTACTCTGGATGTGGACGACGACGAGGTCCAGACATGGGATGACATAGTGAAGGATACTGCTGAGCGGATCGTGGAAGAACTAGACACAGCCATACAGACACAAGTCCGAGAGACTGAAAGGGTTGCTGATGAACTATAGCGAGATATAGTGGTAATAAATTGTGTACATGTACTAAGTAGGAAGTATCCATTATTAGAGAACATTTATATAAGTGTTATTCATGGCTTTTCAACTTTGACGGCACCACCACCGTTCTTGGAACTTTCCAAGGCGGCACCAACGATGGCCAATTGGTGGAAAGCATTGGCAGGCTTCACCACGAGCAAGCTCTTATCTTTCTTGGAGACAGCTTCGACAAAGTTCCTGAACTCGGCCTCGATAGTGTCGACTTCATCGACTTCCACCACTGTGTTTTCACTTTGCTCTTGAGAGCTGGACCCAGTTCTGTGAGAAATGGTTGGTTTATTCAAAGCTGGAGACCAGTCGTAGATGATAGAACCATTGTCACCGTAAATGGTGAAAGAAGTAGACTTATCAGTGGCACCCAAGGCAGAAGTATAAGTGAAAGTTCCAATAGCACCAGACTCCAATTTCAAAGTAGAGAAGAGAACATCTTGGTCACCGCTTTCCTTTCTGACTTGAGTGGTTTGAGCGCTAATAGTTTCCACATGGCCCAACACATCGGTCAAAAGAGCGAGCTGGTGAACACCACCATCACTGAGATAGCCCCCAATGTGTTCCGGGTTCATACGCCAGCTGGTCAGGGCGTACTTGTTGGCAGTGTTGAAAGGACCAGTAGCGTTGTAGGTGAAGCCAATTACCTTTCCGATTTTTGGCAAGAGTTGCTTCAATTGGGGAGTGGCAGTACGATAGCTCCAGTTCTCTAAAATGAGAATTGGCAAGTCTGTCTTTTCGGTCAATTGAACAATTTCTCTAGCTTGGGCCAAAGTTGCAGCAATTGGCTTCTCCAAAGCAAGTGGCTTGTTGTTCTTGATGGCCAACTTGACAACGTCCAAGTTGGTCTGCACGGGCAACAAGGCATCGACAAAGTCAATTTCCTTATCCTCAAAGATTTGCTCTAAAGAATCGGCAACTTTGGACTTGTCGATGTTGGCCTTTTCAGCAAATGCTTCAGCCTTAGATCTGGTTCTGTTGTACGCAGCATGGAGTTTGATCTCGGAGATCTTGTTAATGGTAGGCAAGTGGGTGTCTGTGGCAAAAATACCAGTGCCAACAATTGCAGCTTGGAGTGTCATGTCGTTCGTTTAGTGTTTGAAAAGAAACTTGGAGACTGGAAATATGTGCACTTTGCTGTCTTCTTATACCTTTACACAATCGGATTTATGGCCGTCACGTGTCATTATACCGGATAAATTGGCTGGGCGCCCCCACAATTCGCCGCATATGAGGGTTCTACCTTCCACTGAAGTGCGAGGGTGGGGGATCTTTTGGGGGAGTTTTGGGGGCAAAATGACATATACGGTGCAAATTATTAATCCGAATGACACAATTACCTCGTTTTGTTTCCATTAATAGATATCATGGCCCGATGCACTGCGGCGTAGTATTGCTTAATGGACTTTATGTGGGTTGTTGCAGCAAAAGCCTAAATTTTGCCGTAAAAAAGCAAATATTACTTTCTTGTAGATTATTAATACATAGCTACTCATCTAAAGCCTAGTCCACTTCGTCAACGGTATTGAACGATTCGGGCTCAGTGGTCTGAACTGGAGCTTTCGACTCTTCCAAATCCAAGGACTCGTTGTATTGTTGCTGGAGCTGCTTGAACTCGTCTTCATCCTCAAGGTATCCATTGATACCAATGACAGAGCACTTGTTGAACACTTCCAAGATTTGCTCGGCTTCTTCCACTTTGAGTTTGGCAAAAATTTTGTTGACCTCGTCCAATGAACCAGTTTTCGCGGCTTCTTGCATTTCTGGTGATAATTCAGTACTGAAAATCTTGTAGTCTTCAGTTCCTTCTTTTGGAATGTTCACGAATAATTCAGTGCCTTCGTCAAGTGCTTTTAATTGAATCAATGCCTCTTCGCCATTGTCTTCTTGATTAGCCTCTTGCTCTTTTCTAATGACATCACATCTAGTCTTGATATGGTTGAAGGTGTTTTCCACGTCCTGGAGGAACGCTCCTCTAGCAGGGCCGGAGTTGTCACTGACCTTGGATAAAAACAACTGGATGGCTCTGATCAGCTGATCCTTCTTAGGTTTAGGACCAGCCAATTGGTCAATGTATTGAAGTAGCAACGACTGATGGATGATTTGGCGGGTAGTCTTTTCGTCGTATTGTAATTGGTGATCGAAAGCAGTCATCAACAACGCATCCTTCTGTTGCTCTGTACAAATGTGAGGGTGTTTGATCAAGTAAGCTGCGCTTTCTTGAAGGTCTGAGCTTTTGATTTTTGCAAATTCATTAGTTTCAGGGAGAACTTCCAACTCATCGAGTGGTTCAGTGCTAGTTGTTTGTTCTTGAGCTTTCACAACATCCGAAGAAGTATTTGGGGTGTTGATTGTTTCCGTGGTGGTGACTTTTTGCTTCTCAGTTGCAGCTTTGGCCTTTGTCTCCTTTTCTTCGTCCTTATTCATGAAGGATCTGTCGAAACCAGTATGGATGTCGTCACTACTGATAAGCTGGGATTTTTGGTACAATAATTCGTCCAACTTGATTGTTTGTTTGGACAAGATGTCATCGATCTTAGTTCTGTGCTCCTTGATGTGTTCCACTAACTTGTTGGCCACAGTGATATTAGGGTTATCCTCTTTGATTTGGCGAAACAAGTCTTCGATCATTTCGTTGTATGGTGGCAAGCTGTCGATTTCTTCCGGCTCGAACAGGAGATCACGAAGTCCTTTTCTCAATGAATCGCCTTGCTGTTCCTTCAATTTTTCGTAGTCGAACCGTTCGGTCTTGCTGAATTCCTTGTTCACTGCTTCCATAACTTTCAGAACGTCGAATAAATCGTCACCTTTGACGTTTTCTAACAAGAAATCGACTCTTTTGTTGACCTGAGCATAAGTGGTCAACTGAATCAAGATGGTTTTAATTTCGATATTTCTTTGGAGGCGTTTTTCGTGGATATCGCGTTGTTTCCAGCGAATAAATGAGTTCTTGTCAACATTTGGGTGAACTTCAACGTCGGAGTCGTCTGACAACTCAATCTTGTCCCATTTGGAGTAGTCAATAGGCATTGTGGAAAAAGACGAAATGGAAGGTTTTGGAGATTGATTCTCGAAAATTCCGCGACTGATAAATTGTGAGGCTCAGATCTGGCAGTAGAAGAATATTTGTGGAGATGAGACAGAACTAAATTCTTAGATCAATTGGCGGAGGAGAAAAGGCAGCATGATGTTATAGCGGTGACTCACAACAGTGTGTTCTTATATTAATGTGTTGTTCTGTTAACACGTATGCTCTGTATAGTAGATATATATGGTGACATGTTTAATTAGGATATCAAGGATTCAGGAGCACAATTTCCTTTCCAACGTCCACACACTCTAGTTGCAGTCATCTAGAATGTCCTCTGTTTTTGGAATCGGTTAGACAGGATCCCATAAAACCTTCTCTACACTTTGTTCAGATAAATATCAATTTCTACTTATGACTAAAGAACCAATTTAAGCAGCATCGGCAGGTCTCTTACCAGTAAAGAAAGCCAAAGCATAGTCGGTGGACTCAAATGTGATGGTGGTACCCTTGCTGAAGTAGAAGACGTCACCTGGGCTGGCAGAAACCTTGACTCCGGTCTCGTCAGTAAGAGTGAATTCCCCGGACACTTCAACAATGATCTTCATTTCATCGTAGGTGTAAGTGTACACCAAAGGTTCACCCTTTTCTTGTCTGTAGAAACCGCAGGAGATTTGGTCATCTTTAGCAGCATCAGATGTAAAGAGGTCACCCAAGAATGCGTTCTTACCGGGACTTGGAATGGCTGGTGGTTTGACGGCTTTTCCTTCGACGACTGGCTTGTATTTCAATGGCATTTTAACTGTTTTAATATTTGTAAAGTATGACGGACAACATTTACAGTGATTTCCTTCGCCTTATATAGCCCCAGAACAGCCCTGATAACCAGGTTTGACGGTTATCAATATCTTATTAGCGGCAATCATTTTCGGGTCACTTTCCCCTTTTGGGAAAATGTTTCCATAGTTGCAAAAAAAATGCTTTTCCATATCACAATGCGAGCCCTTCCGGGATAAACTTCACATATTCGGTATGTAAAGCCCAGGTAATCTGGAGAGCAAAAAGAAAGCCCGATGCGGGGCTCGAACCCGCAACCTTTTGATGACTTACAAGTGGATCTTGTATAAGAGTCAAATGCTCTACCGATTGAGCTAACCAGGCTGGTTAAAGATAGAAAATTAGCCCAACGCGGGGCTCGAACCCGCAACCTTTTGATACCTTTTCGTTTGACGACTAAGAGTCAAATGCTCTACCGATTGAGCTAGCCAGGCCAATTTCTGTATTTTTTTGCCCCCATCAAAGCCGGATTCTATTCTTTATCTGTATTACTTCCAAACTGAGGGCATACTTACACTTAGAAGAAGATTGTCTTGTACTCTGATGAAATATTCACCTAATCCACTGAAGACTCTTCTACATTTGAACGAAGTCTCATACGTTCTCCGGATTGGGCTCACTTCTACTCTATCTCAGACTTATTCGTACTCCATATCGAACTCAGTTGTATATTGCAAACTGTCTTTTCATCTACTTGGAACTCACCCTATCTCTATTGCAAATGCTCTTGTGCATGAAATCTTCCTTTCTCTGTCCTACTTTATTTACTGCCCAAAAAGCTAGATTGCCAAAAGTACGTTTTTTTGAACTTTGATTTCTGGATAAGATAAAAATTTGTTCCTTATCAAACACTCTCTAGAGTTTAGCAGTAATATCTATTTTCTGAATTTTTTCGCTTTTTTAGCTAAATTTGCAACAATCGACTGACTTTTTCGAAACGAAAAAAATCCCACCGACACAATAATATTCATAGAATCACCTACTCACTGCTTTGATCTTCACCATAAGCTCTTGCTCATAGTCCCACACTAGACCTTCTTCTAAATAATTGTTAATCATCTTTGGATGGCATCGTGTACTGCATAGGACTAACTAAAGATATCGCGATGCTGAAATTTTTCACACCAGATTTTGCAATAAGAGCCAACTTTAATGACGAATATCAATAGCATATCCTCGAAAAAAGAAGACTTGCTTGAGCCATTGCACCATTACGGTGCGGTGACTGCTCTAAAGTTCTTCAAAAACTATGTACTCGTGGGGTATGGGTGTATATTCAAGATTTTCCATATCCTATCAGACAATGAATCAATCAAGTTGGTCTTCGAAAGACAGGTCTTCAAAAGAAACAAGATCCACCACATTAGCGTCTCACCACAAGGAGAAAAGATTTGCGTCCTGGGAGCAAGATCTTTTTTGGTGGCTGATTTCAGCTCGCTTATCACAGGAGATGCTACCTTGGACGAGAAAGCCATTAATGAGTGGATTATTTGCACCGAATTCCTCGATCTCAACACTTTGCTAGTGCTTACATCTCACAATGTCATCTACGAAGTCAAAGTGATGTCTAGAGATGGTCATTTCAATGTACAGAATACCGTGCATTGTAATGAGAAATCAATTCTTTACAGCGGATCTATCCGTATCGTTCTGCCCACAGAGGTGCTTGTCTCTGCCGGTACCGTGATGAGCGGTGTCATCGTATGGAACTACCACACTCGCCAAATCATGCACAACTTGACGGATCATGAGGGATCGATATTTGGTGTCAAAATTGATAAGTCTGCTCAATACCTCATCTCATGCTCTGACGACAGATCCATAAAACTTTATGAGCTTGCAAGCGGTAAACTTCTCGCAAACGGATGGGGACATGGCTCCAGAATATGGAACCTTGAATTCTTCTTCCAAGAAGATAAGCTTCGCATCTTTAGCACCGGTGAAGACTGTACCGTTAGACTTTGGGAATACGAAGAGGGAGACGAGCTTCTCCATCAAATCGAACTCTGGGACAATTGCCATTCAGGCAAGCATGTATGGGCAGGAGACGTTGACGGAGAATCATTGAAAGCCTGTGTTACTGGAGGTGCTGACGGTAAGGTTAGACTCCATGATATCTCCGCCAACGGAACAATGTCATACACTCCACAAGATTGCGGAGAAAATAATGAAGTGTTTAAACAGTTTTGCCAGTTACCAAAACTGAACGTTATGGTGGCATTGTCTTCCTCGGGTAATATTCACTTTGTTGACCAAATGTCAGGTGATTGGAACAAGGTCGACCTTCAACAAGAAGAAGTAGCCAAATTGAAAGATTTTGGTCTCATCAAGCACTTTCCTCAAATTGATGTCGTTCTTGTCTGCTGCAGAAACGGTGACATTTTGGCTTTGAGATTTGAACAGCTGCAATTGCTGCAAAAATTATGGATCAACGATGAACATTTGGGTGCAAATAAAGTAGTCAATTTCCTCAGTTATGAAGTTCCCGAATCGAACGAATACTTTGTTCTCATCGATTGTCCAAACCCAAAAATTCCTTTCGTAGTCAAGACATTCAGTTTCGAAGATGAGTTGCAGGTCAAATCGAGCCAAACTCTCGATAAGCCAACTTCTGCATTCACAGCCACCTGTTTGGTCACAGACCCAATCAACAATTGGATCATGGTGGGATCCAGAACTGCCACATTCACCATCTACGACATTAGCAGTGGAAAGCAGGGAACCTTCAGAAAAATCTGCCCAGGAGACTCTGTTTCTTCCGTATTTTTATTACAGTCAGAAACCGACAGCATCACCGTACTCCTTACCATCAAGGACGGTATCTACATGATCATGAGAATTAGCAAGAAAGACGAGTTTGAGATTGACATAGTACACAAGAACAAGATTTCTAGAGGGTTTATCGAAGGTGGTTATTTCGAGGAAGACAACTTGATCTTATATGGATTCCGATCCTCTTACTTCTACGTATGGAATGAGACCAAACAAGTGGAATTAGCCAAAGAAGTATGCGGAGGAGCACACAGAAAATGGTTTTTTTCCAAAGAAGGTGGTTGCAAGTTTATCTACACAGACAAGCAGAATTTGAAGTTCAAAAAGTGGAACCTGAGATTCGACAATTACGGTGTGATTGTACCTGGAACACATGGTAGAGAAATAAGAGATGTAAGTGTTTCTCCGTATGCCAATGAAGATGGAACCAAGTTGGTTATTTCCGCTTCAGAAGACACCACTTTGAGATTGGGAAAGCTATTCAATGATGGTCATATTGAAGAGCAGTGGATCTTGAACAGCCATGTGAGCGGAATGCAAAAAGTTAAGTTTTTGCATCCAAACTTTGCAGCCAGTTCTGCGGCAAACGAAGAATTCATCATATGGAAATTAGGTGATTTGGATGGTGTCCCAGTGGCATGTGAAGCAGCAAGATTGACTCCACAAAGTGATAATCCGGACCTCCGTATCATGGACTTTGATTCATTCGAAGTTGATGATGGGTTTGTCGTGAGCACAGTTTACTCAGACTCCAATATCAAGATTTGTCACTTCAACACATCGAGCAACCAGTTCACCGAACTCGCTAGCGACTTCTACACAACATGCTGTATCTTGAATGTTCATTTCTTGAGCTTCGGCTCCCAAAAATTCCTTATCATTGGAGCCACGGATGGCCATATCAGCATTTGGAACATCAACAGCATTTTAAGCAGGGAGACCAACAAACTTGGGCCAATGATAATCAAGCAACAACTCCATCAAAATGGTGTTAAAGCAGTGTATTTGGAGAACAAAGAAAATTTCTACAACTTGGTGAGTGGAGGAGACGACAACTCGTTGATCCATAGCAAGATCAACTACAATGATTCCACGATCTCTTTACAAACCGTCAAGTTTGTTGAAAAAGCTGCATCGGCCACCATTACTTCCATCTGTAAAGGGGGCAAAGACAAGGTTGTGGTGACTTCGGTTGATCAGATAGTGAGACTATGGAGTCTTGAGAACTTGGAGTGTGAAAGTGCTCGCTACACCACTGTGGCAGACACTGGTTGCAACGACTACAGCGATGGAAAGGTCATTATAGGAGGAGCAGGGCTTTCTGTGTGGAACATAGCTCAAGAACAGTAGGTGGAGCTGTACGTAGAAAACTTAGCATTATAGTTACACTTCTTATAACTTATTTCTAATTAATTTGTAATTATGTTTCTAATTAATGAGACATGTATTAGATCTTCAACAATCTCAAGTTGAACACGGTATCGTTGATGGCTTGTTCTTCGTCAATGATAACGGAGTCTTCCTTGGCTTCAGAGAATAACTCAATTGGTCTCTTGGTTGCCTTGAGCAAAAGATCTTCGTGAGCCTTCACGATCTTGTCCAAGCCAATGGTATCTTTGACAGGGTTGTATTCGACGGTAACGTCATCGGTAGCATTCAAACCGGCCTTCTTACGCAATCTTTGGATACGGTTGACCAATTCACGAGCCAAACCTTCACCCACCAACTCAGGGTACAAGTTGACATCCAAAATGATCAAAACGTCTTGAGAAGCTCTAGTTTCTTGACCATGAGCAGCCTTATCGGCTGGCAAACCACGTTGAACGTTCAAGTCTTCGGCAACAAGAGGAATTCCAGCGACGGTGATAGAGCCGGTGCGCGAGAACTCTTGGACTTCAGCAGAAGTGACTGAAGGAAGAGCTTCCTTGACTTTCTTAGCATCTTTCTTCAACTTCTTACCCAAGACTGGCCAATCAGCAACAGCAGTGTATTCGACGTTGTAGGCGGCCTCATCAGAAGTAGCAACCAATTCACGAACGTTCAATTCTTCAGTAATGTAGTTTTGAAGAGCCTTGATGTCAGCAAGGTAAGCTGGATCGGAGTGGAGAATGACCAATTGCTTCAATGGAGTCTTAAGAGAAATAGTTTTCTTTTCACGGATGTTACGGGCCAAGTCAATGACTTTTTGCATTCTGCCCACGGCGGTTTCAATGGCGGAGTCGAAATATTCTTCACGGACCGATGGGTAGGACAAGAAATGGACGGAGCGAACATCACCAACCTCAGAGTTGACGGAGTAAGCCTTCAAGTCTTCTTCTTTGAAGTAGATCTTCAAGCGTTGGTACAAACCATCGGCGAGGTAAGGAGTGAATGGAGCCATGGCACGGGAGAGAGTGAGAAGAGCATCGGCTAAAGTATTGAGGGCAAGTTGGGTGTCTTTGACGTCACCGGTGTAACCCTTGATACGACGACGGTTAAAACGAATGTACCAGTTTGTCAATGAGTCAATGAAAGCCAAAAGTTTTGGAACGACCGTGTACAAACGGTAAGCAGCCATTTCGGCGTGAATGAATTTGATGAGAGACTGCAAGGAAGCAAGCAACCAACGGTCCATGACATTTTCGGAGTGAGACTTACAGTCATAGACGAAAGAGAATCCTTGGTCCTTTTCAAACACATCAGCAGCTTCTTTCAAGAACTTGTAGGAGTTGTACCATGGTAATAACACGGAAGAGACGATATCTTTGACACCTTCTTCCTTGAATTTCAAGGTTTCAGCACGTAACACTGGAGAGTTGATCATGTACAAACGCAAAGCATCAGCACCGTATTGCTTGAGCACAAGGTTTGGATCTGGGTAGTTCTTCAATCTCTTAGACATCTTCTTACCATCGGCAGCCAAGACGATACCAGTGACAATGACGTTTTGGTAGGGACAGGTGTTGAAAAGATGAGTACCCAAGACAGTAAGGGTGTAGAACCAGCCTCTGGTTTGGTCCAAACCTTCGGAGATGAATTGTGCTGGGAAACCGGACTCGAATTTTTCCTTATTTTCGAATGGGTAGTGTTTGGAGGCGTAAGGCATCGAACCAGATTCGAACCAGCAGTCAAACACTTCTTCAATACGGTGGAGGTCACCTTTGCCCATTTTGGAAGGAATGGTGATTCCATCAACCGATTCACGGTGCAAGTCAGTGATGTCAGACTTTCCCAGGAATTTTTGCAACTCTTCGATGGAGCCGATACAGACGATTTCTTCAAAGTCATCGGAGGCCCACAAAGGAATGGGGGTACCCCAATAACGGTTTCTAGAGATGTTCCAGTCACGAGCGTTGGCGATCCAGTTGGAGAATCTTTTTTCCTTGATGTTGGAAGGGACCCAGTTGGTGCGGTCCACGTTGGACAACATGTCTGGAATGACTTCGCCAATACGGACGAACCAGGCCGGCACGGTACGGTAGATCAACGGGGTGTCTGAACGCCAGCAGAAGGGGTACGAGTGGGATATTTGGGTGTTCATCAAGATCTTGTCGCCCAAGTGCTTGATGATGTGTTTGTCGGCGTCCTTGACGTACAAGCCTTCAAAGTCGGTGACTTCTTTGGTGAAACAGCCCTTGTCGTCGACCGGGTTAGGTGGAAGTCTGTTTTCGCTGATGATGCCTGCCTTGGTGGCGTAGTTGAAATCCTCTTCACCAAAAGCGGGTGCCTGGTGAACAATACCGGTACCGCTATCGGCCAGGACGTAGTCGGCGCAATAGACCTTGTAACCGTGTTCGAGGAAATCAGGGAAATAAGGGAAGAGAGGCTTGTAGCGCAAGCCATCGAGCTCTGAGCCCTTGATTTTTGCAACCACCTTGTATTTTGCAGCCGCAGGCTTCTTGTACACAGCCTTGAGGAGCGACTCCAACAAGATCAAGTGTCTGCCGGAAGCCTCGTCCAAGATCTTGACGTACTCGAAGTCTGGGTGCACGGCAAGGGCGATGTTCAGGGGCAAGGTCCAAGGAGTAGTGGTCCAAGCAACCAACCAGGTGTTTTCATCATCGACCAACGGGAAACCGATGGTGACGGCCGGGTCATTGACCATCTTATAGTTTTGCTGGGCCTCGAAATTGGAGAGCGGAGTAGTACAGCCGGTGGAGTATGGCATAACTCTTAAACCACGATAGACCAGTTGTTTTTCGAATAACTGCTTGAACACCCACCAGACTGACTCCATAAACTCAGGATAAAGAGTCTTGTAGTCATTGTCCATGTCAATCCAACGGCCCAATCTGGACACGGTGGAGCGCCATTCGTCGGCGTATCTCATGACAATCAGACGACATTCAGCATTGTAGGCCTTAATACCCATCTTCATCACATCATCTTTACCAGTGATGCCCAATTTTTTGTCGATTTCGTGTTCGACTGGCAAACCGTGTGTGTCCCAGCCGAATCTTCTTTCCACATGGTAACCGTTCATGGTGGCATAACGAGGAATAATGTCTTTGACGGTGGATGCCAAAAGATGGCCGTAATGAGGAGTACCAGTGGCAAAAGGAGGCCCATCGAAAAACACGAATTGGGGCAAATCTTTGGTGAGCTCGAGAGAGGTCTGGAAAGCATCGAGCTGCTTCCATTGCTCAGAAACCTTCTCTTCTTCACGGGCGAAATTAAAGAATTCTTCAGACATGTTGGTGTAAAAATTTGATTTCTCATTTTTCGTTGATTTTATAAAGTATCTGCTTATGTAATGGGCCAGGGCTGATAAAAAATTGAGAATTTAGAGTAGGTGCACGGGTGTACTGGATAGATTTGGTGACTAATCTGATGGGTGGTGACTAATCTGATGGGTGGTGACTAATAATCAACAGCTCCTTGAGAACTACTGATTGCTGGTGGCTGAGGGGTAATGGAGAAGGGAATTTACACGAACGGGCTCATTGGTTTCCGGACCGGTTTTGGTTTTCGTGCTGATTACGTCAGTCGAGAGTTAGCTAAAGCGCTATAGCTGGTGGAACGGCAGACTGAATTTTGGAGCGGTATGTAAATAGCAATGAAGTAGAAGCGAATTAGTAACTGACTTAACGGGAACCATGACCAAGGCACTAGAGTAGGCATGAAATAGAAGTATGTGTAAGTATCCGATTGGTGAATATCGTTGCTCAAACTTCGACTACATACAGTTGTTGAACAATGCTACGTAGGCCACGTAGCAGCGATTTCAGCCATTACCAAGGCTCAATGAATCAGGGAGTATGTCAGTGGGGTGGGGTGTTTTGGCTGAGGTGGATGGATAGTTGCAATTTTAAGATAATTTGCACTGCGCATCTGTGCATCCGACTGTTGCATTGAGTCGTTTTGCACTTTGCGTATTGGCACCAACTCATGTCATTCGCCACAAGCCGCCACAAGCCATCGCCCGAAGACAGGCAAAGCACCAGATTCAGATATCTTCATTCGACCTAGCCGTCGCTCTCCTTTTTCTACCATCCTTGACCATCCGCCCAATTGTCTACTCTAATTGTATACCCAGACCCCATATCGTCTCATCACATCACCTCATTGCATCAACTCGTCACATCACCTCACATCTCCTGTCAATGATCTCCGACGCCATGTTCCGCAATGCCCTAGCCGGTGCATGGGGCCAAACACCGCCTACCCGCGTGCTTGTGGCGCTCTCAGGAGGCGTCGATTCCATGTGCCTTGCCTACCTTCTCTCGCGAGTTCCCCGGCTCCAAGTTCTGGCACTAACAGTGGACCATCGCTACCGTCTGGGCCTGCTGGAAGAGGCCGCGGCAGTGGGAAGAGCCGTAGAGCCGTGGGGAATCCGCCACGAAGTGGTGTCGTTGTCGTACGACGAGCCGGTAGATCAAATAGCAAACTTCGAGGAAGTGGCCCGTTTGAAACGGTACCAGGCTCTTCTTGATCCGTTTCGTCGGCATAAAGCTGACGCCATACTAGCAGCACACCACTACGATGACTGTGTCGAGACATTCGTTCAAAGACTCGAGGGAAACTCGTCAATTTTCGGTTTAGCTGGCCTCAGGCTGCGCTCAGAACTCCCAATAGCCCTCAGTATACCTGGCCCCAGGCCTGTGGTGCTTCGTCCGCTTCTTCTGTTCCGGAAACAGCAGCTAGTTGACACTTGTTTGCACCATGGAGTGCCATGGTTCGAAGATAAAACCAACGAAGATTCCTCGTTGACACGGCGAAACCAAGTACGCCATACTCTCAAACTGATGCCGGAGAACCAAAAACTTGATGTGGAGAATAGCTACACAAGAGTGGTGCAAATTCTGGCTCAATTCGAGGAAGTTGTGGCCGCCAGGTTGGAAAAATTGAAGCAGTTGGGCCTTGTGTCGTGTGATCCTCGTAACGGTTCCATTAACGTGCTGTTTCCACTTGAATGGGTATCTGAGTCGGACGAGAACACGATAATCACCAGCAAACTACTCTACGAGCTCGTGAGACCCATTAGTTCCGTGAAACATTTCCATTGGAGCTACGCCAAACTCGAAAGAAGCTTGGTTCCTCGAATTCTTCGGCCAAACTCGAAATCGACAAAAGCCACTGCACTTAACTTGTGTTTCGAGACTCAAAGGGACAATCACTTGGAAATACGTATTTCCAGACAGCCGTTGCTAACCGAAGACAATGAGAGGGCTCGCACAACTATTGAAGCACATGGATGGAGTCCCTGGGTACTTTTTGACAGAAGGTTTTGGCTCAGATTCTACTCAGAAAAGAAGGAGATTTTTCAATTGGTTTCTTATAGCGATAAATTACGTCCTCAGTTGGCTGAGCATTTTCCAGGATTCTCCGACTGGAAGGCGTTAGAAGGCGTGCCGGTGGTGACGGGTCCTGATTTATCGTTGCCAACGTTTGGGTTGGGAAATGTGCAGTGTGAATGGCGGCTCAAGGATTGAAGCTTATTGCATTTCAGAAATTTATGTTCAATTTCAATCAGATCCAGAACACGTTGTTGAATTCAGGTAGAAATGCAATGTACAGTTGAATCATAGCAGACAAGTAAAAATAACAAACTAATTTTCATTCCAGATAAGTTGTGATTTCTTGATTAGCAGATGGCTGCAAAACCACCCCACTCGCCTCACTTCAAAAGTGTATCTTGCATGTGCATCAAATTATTCTCCGTACCACGCGCTCATTCACATACCAAGGGTTTGCCCCCCAGAAGCACTTTGAAACTTCGAATTGTATATAAACCACGTAAACCCTCACATTAACTTACATCAGCACCACATTCTTTTCCATACGTTTGGATAAAAAGTAGTTCTCTGCACAAAGATTCCTAGCAAAGGCAAAAATTCAACGAGAAATTACTATTCAGTCTACCATTTCTCGCCAAATTCCAAGATCCCGCTATAATCAGCTCATTTTTCCCCATAACAGTTAACTTGTGATAGATCAGATTTGATTTTTGCTTCAAATATCGAAAATCGCAAACTCTTCTGCGGCACGGGTGTTTATCCCGCGATATATCAAACAAATTCAAATTTCAACGCTAACAACTACTACTCCACAAGAATGCCACACGATCTACTTTACGGTGCCACACCGCGGGCCGCCACTCCACGAATGGGCGGAACACCCGGTGCACGTAGGTCCAAGCCCTCGTTCTCGACACAGGCACTCCGTGTGGCACATCAGCGTGCAATGTTAGACGTTGACTTAGCCCAGCGGCGTCTTGAAGGGCTTACAGAGCTCACAGTGGTTCCCACTAGCAGCAATCTTCGCACAGTTCGATTGGACTGTCGTGAGATGGCCATCAAAGAGGTTTACGTCAACGGATCACGCCACGCAAACTACATTTACAGGGATAACCTTTACATCAATGATGATACATTATTTGATGAGAGCATCGAATACAAGACAGTCAATTTGTTCGACTTATACGCGCAAGATGTAACAATACACCAACATCACCTCATCCGTCGTAAGTTGAATCACGTCTTTGGCGAGCCATCTCAGAGCATGGATTGGTATGACGAGTGGAGCAATGGTAACACAGAAGAATTGGTGGTGATACTTCCTGAAAATATCCGTTTCGAGCCGGGAAGTGCCCGCTCCAAGAATACAGGTGCAGAATTCAGCCCCGTCCAGATAACCATCGAGTACGAGGTGGTGAATCCGCAAAATGGCCTCTCGTTCATCAGCTCGGGCGAAAGAAAAAATTGGAGGGCCTATACGACCAACGGCGACTATAACGTCTCTGCCTCGCTGTGGGTGCCCTGTATTGACAACTTGTGGGAGAGACTGACTTGGCAAGTGGAAATAAGCTTACCTAGAACGGTGAAAGACATAGGCAGACCAAGACCATTGGGTGAGCGAAGCGACAATGAAGAGGAAGCATCTGATGAGAATGACAACGATAATGACGATGAAAGTTTGGAGCTTACAGTGTGTACAGGTGACTTCAACAATGTCAAAGAAACTCCTCACGATATAGATCTACTGAAAAAAGTTGTCCTGTGGTCCATATTCACGCCGGTCTGTGCCCATCATTTGGGCTGGGCCGTAGGGTGCTTTCAAACTCTAGCACTTTCAAGACCTGTGGCTGACTTAGGTGAAGCTGCAGGCTACGAGAGTGACTCCTACGATGATAGTGATAAAGACAATGCCAATTCCCCAGTCACCATCTACTGTTTACAAGGACAGCTAGAACTAGCCCACAACACTTGTGTTTTTGCCCATCGAGCGGTGGAATATTTTCTGAGAGAATTTGGTCTGTACCCATTCAGCTCGTACGCAATTGCTCTCATCGGTGAATCTCTGCCCAAAGCCTGCAATTTCGCAGGTATCTCCATGTTAAGCGTGGATTTCTTGTATCCACCAGACCTTATAGAACCAATGTTCCCATCAACAGAAATAATATTGGATAGCATTGCTACCCAATGGGCGGGAATCAACATTCTTCCTCAAGCGTTCTCAGACTTATGGTGTACCATTGGTATTGCCAGGTTTATGGCATTACAATTTGTTAGAGAACTTATGGGCCAAAACGAGTACAGATTCAGAGTCAAGAAGCAAATAGATCAATTGGTCGAACTCGATATAAATAGACGACCATTGGCCCATCAATTCCATACATACCCTGTGAGTGAACTAGATTTGGATTTTATCAGACTAAAGGCCCCACTTGTCTTGTTTATCCTCGACAGAAGAATGACCAAAACTGATAAATCTTTTGGTCTTTCAAGAGTTTTGCCCAAGCTATTCCTTCAAACAATGCTGGGGGATTTAGTAAACGGGGTGCTCTCAACCCTGCATTTCCAATACGTTTGCGAGAAGGTTAATCGCAACAAACTCGATGTATTTTTCCGCCAATGGGTATACGGCGCAGGTGTGCCAATATTCCGTATAACGCAAAGTTTCAACAAGAAGAGATCAATGATTGAGATGAGTATTCGTCAAGTCCAACACCTCGAAACAAAGAAGCCTCACCCAAATCCCAATACTTTTATTGAGGACTCTGTTGCTCATCTTGATGATGAACCTTCTTATCCTTTACAGCCCGTTTTTCTCGGCCCGATGACGATTAGAGTCCATGAAGCTGATGGTACCCCTTATGAGCATATAGTGGATTTGAAGGAAGGAGTGGTGAGATTGGATATTCAATACAATTCCAAACACCGTCGTATGAAGAAGAACAGAGAAGAAAATGAAAACCCTATCAATCACTTCAGTAAACTTGGTGATGTTCTCACGTCTCCTGAAGAAGCAGAAGAGTGGAAATTGAGTGAGTTCGTTCGTCACGAAGAGGATATGCTTTACAATGATCCTTTTGAGTGGATCCGAGTGGACACAGATTTCGAATGGATTGCAAAGTTTAAGGTAAAGCAACCTGATTATATGTTTGGCTCTCAACTACAATATGACCGCGATGTCGAAGCACAATACGAAGCTATCAAGTATTTCGGAGATTTAGAAAAACCCGCCCCGGTCCATTGCTCAATGTTGACTCGAACTCTCATGGACCCAAGATATTACTATGGAGTCAGAATAGCTGCTGCCAAAGCATTAGCAGGGTTTTCAACCCAGGACAATAAATTCATCGGCTTGGATTATCTAATGAAGGTGTATCAAACACTATATTGTTTCCCCAATAGTTGGATACCAACCAGCAATGATTTCAATGACTTCAACAATTTGCTATTACAGAAGGAAATTCCTAAATTCTTGAGTGATGTGAGAGATAACGAGGGTAATGTCCCAGAGCCCATCCGCAACTTGTTAATGAACCTTGTGAAGTATAATGACAACTCAAATAATGATTTCCTGGACTGCATCTACGTATCTGATTTGATAAACGCGCTTATCAATAGCGTATTAGGGTCAGAGGGATTACAAAATCCTCAAAGTTTTGTCCATAAAGACAAAACAGGTAAGAAATTTTTGGACGACGTCATCAATGAGATAGAGAGACTTCAAAAATTAGATGAATGGGTTCCATCTTATCATAATATAATCTCCGTTACGTGTTTGAAACAGAAGATTGTTTTGGCAACCAATGGTCTTCTTCATCTTTCTTTTGAAGATCTTCTATACTACACCTTGGACCGGTATCCTACGGATATTCGAGTTGAAGCGTTCCGAGGCTTATTTGTTTTGGGAGGGTTAAAAAATGGTGATGTGCTACGCTACTTTTTAAAAGTTAGTCTACTTGAACAATCTTCCCCACAGCTCAAGTCCAAACTTATACGCGCATTCATCGAGTCTATTTGTATTGCTGGCATTCGCGGTACTCCTTCAACTCTAGACGATCAAGAATTCAAGACTCTCGAAACTCTTTTAGAATCAGGCAACAAGATGGGTACAAACCTGACCAACTTAGTCGTCGTGGAAGATACTGGTAATTCAGAAATGAGTACAAGAAGGGACAATTTTGCTCGAGAATCTTTGAATGGGGCTATTGAGATTTTAAGGAGGGACTATGCATCTGGCATTGGGCTTAAGAATGCATTTTGGGAACTCTTGCACTCTTCATTGATTAATATTCACGAGAGAAGGAACATTTTCAATGCTTGTCAAGTCTTATACAAAGAAATTGATTCATTCATTGTGAGCATTCCTGTTCCAAGTGCATCATTAAACGACTTCAAAAAGAAGATTGTTTTGAAGAATTTGGGTTCCGGAAAAGTAGTCATCAAGAGGGAAGGAAGGTTTAAGATCCAACTCACCTCGTTCAAGACGGAGAAAGAAGCTAGGCCCAAAGAAAAAGAAAACTTCGAACCCAAATTAAAATTGAAGATTGGCGGGGATAAGAGTAAGATTAAGAAAGAGCCAAAGCCCAGTAATGTTTCCATTGACCCAAAGAACAAGCATAAGGTGACTTTCAATTTTAAGAGAAGAAAATTACCAGTTCCTGTCGCGGAACCTCAGCATCATCCAGAACCAGAGATTTTCGAGATACCGGATGAACCACCAAAGCGCAATTTGGTGAAGAAAAATGGTACCGGGCTTGTAATTCTGTTCCAAACACCCAAAGGCAAACAAATACTAAAATCTCTTAACAAGGTTGAAGGAGCGAGGTATGTTAAGATTTTCATGAAAACGAAAAAGGTCAGCATATCATCAGTCCCATTTGAAGAGAATGAAACGGAGCAAATCTCGCAAGAATCAGAGATGAAACTGTTACCAGGCGAGATCTCCGTGAAAGAGAAACAGACGGAACTGGTATCAGAAGCTTCGAAAACTGAATCAACGGAAGCACCACAAGTCAAAGCTGAACCTGCATTGAATGGTGATAATGGGCAGATGGAGGCTTTGAAGTCTGAAGCTAACACAGATGGCAAAGCACCAAGTATCGGCGAAGGAGAGGTGCCAAAACTAAAGCTTAAGCTCGGGAAGCCCAAGAAGAAGAGTCCACTGCCCGAAAGAGGAGTTCAACCAGCACTGCCGTTTTCGAGGTCGGCGCTGCCGTTCTCTCCTTCCTCGCCTGGTCAAGCAAAGAAGAAGAAGAAGGTTTACATCCACGGAAGCAGGCCTCTGAGTGCTGAGCGAGAGGATGGGTCCAACGAGGAAGCTTCAGAAAAAGGCAACAAGGAAAACGAAGCGGAGCAAGCTAGGAAAGATGAGCCAAAAGACGAGCCAAAAGACGAGCCTAAGATAGAAGAAGCTCAAGACAAACAAAAGGAAGAAGATCAAGACAAACTGAAGGAGGAAGATCAAGACAAATCAAAGAAAGATCAGGATAAAAGCGACGAGGAAAAACCGAGTACCAAGCCCAAGCCAGCGTTCAAGCTCAAGCTCAAGCTCAAGTAGCTAACCCTAAATAACCGGTAATCCAAACGAGTGTCGTGCTCCTTGGATCCGACCCTAATGTATAATTAATGTATATTAATCGTTTAAGTCCAAGGATAAATGTGTAGAGAACTGTGTGCACTCCTATGAGATTTAGATAAGTTCAAGTTCGAAAACAAAAAACCATTACTCCTTAAGAAAAACAAGACGGAAAAAAACGAATTTTTACCAGCCAGCATGTCATTTCATCCGGCTTTCAATATAAGCAAGTCCACGGCGACGACGTCGACAACCAATGTGAATTCAGGAGGGCTCAACGAGGAGAATAAACCGGCCATATTCCAAAACTTGTCGGCGAAATCGGCAGCCACCACGGGCGCCGCCGAGGCCAAATTGGAGCTCGGAGAAAGGAGTAATGAACCAGAAACACATAAGACAAGTGACGATTTGATTGGGTTGTTTGATAAGTTTGATGTCAAGGAGAAAGATGAAGTGGAGGAGAAGTTTGAGCAGTTTCAGGCAAATGAAGAGCAAGAACAGGAGCAAGATGTTGAGACTGAGTACACAGAGAAGGAGAAGGGAAGAAGTGTGGATGATTCTGAGACTGTACCAGAGAGACGAGAAGAGCCAAAGAAAGAGTCGAATAGTGAACAAGTATCAAAGAAAGTGCCAAAGATTGAAGAGGAACCAAAGAAAGAGCCAAAGATAGACAAAGAAGACCCAGAGGTAAAGAAAGAAGACCCAGAGGTAAAGAAAGAAGAGCCAGGGGCAGATGAAGAAGAGCCAGGGGCAGATAAAGAAGAGCCGAAGGGCAAAGGAGAGCCAAGTGAGAAGGAAATCATGGATCACGATGAAGAAAAGATAACTGAGAACAAAGGAGAGTCAAAGAGCATTACCAATTCAATGTCCATACAACCCTATGAGATCCCTGAGCCGTCTGAATACAAAGAACCACTGGACACACAACAGACTACAAATGAGCCAGAAGAAACCTCCAGAAACACGGAGAAGGACGACATCGACGATATCGCCAGCAATATCAATCCCCCAGTGGAGGAGTATGAGCTTCGGACGTCCAACGAAAGCTTCCCGGTGAGACCGGCTAGAATACGCAACAACTCCATACGAGAACAAACCAATGTCAACCCAGAAGAACAGTACCAGCAATCCCACAAACCTTTTGACTTCCAACAGTTTCTCCTACATTTGAAGAAGAAACCTGCCGACCCTATTGTTAGGTACATTAGGTCATTCCTAGTATCATTCACCCGGAAGAGTCCATTGCTCAATGCTGAACAGAAGGTCAAGATTGTTAACGAATTTAAGGAGTTTGTTACCGAGAAATTTGCATCCTACGAACCGTTTGCGTCCATGGACGATGTTGACCTCGAAAACTCCAGAGAAGGAATCGAAAAGCTCGTTATGAACCGGTTGTACGAACACTGTTTCCCACCAGAATTGGCTAAGAGAAATTTCAAGTTGTGCCCATCGACCTCACAAGACATTGCACAGGACCAAGAATTTTTAAGTCAAGTTGACAAATTTTCTTGGATAAACGGTCACCATTTGGACGTTGACTTGGACGAACTCATAAAATTTAATCAAAAGAGCACCAATTTCATGGACTCAGCGGTGTCAGAATTGAATAAAATCAACAATTACAGAGCTCCAAGAGATAAGATCATATGCATATTAAATGCTTGCAAGATCATATTTGGATTTCTCAGAGTAAGCAATCAAGAAACAAACGCTGATTCGTTCATGCCATTGCTCATATTGATTATTATTAAATCCAAGGTGCCAAGTTTAATAAGTAACATGCACTACATTGAAAATTATCGTGGTGAAGAATGGTTAAATCACGGCGAAACCAGTTATTACTTGTCGTCTTTACAGGGATCGATTGGTTTCATCACCAACTTAGCATACGACAAACTAACAATTAGTCAAGAAGAATATGACGCCCACATTGAGGCATGGGAGGCTCAAAATAATACCAAGTCATCGCTACCTATGACAATGGGAGAATCATCAAAAGACTCCATGGAATCAGGCAATCTCTCGCCATCGAATGTTTTATTCACCAGTGCTGGAATGTTCACTAAATCCTTGAGTAACTTTTTATCCCCTCTGCCTAAAGAGCAGTCACCAATTGAGACTCGTGAATTAAGAGAAGAACAGGAGGTTGAAAGGCTTAAAATGCATACGCAAGCAGAGGAAAGAGAAAGGCAGAAGCAAGCAGAAATCACCAGTTACAACCAATTGATTGAGGTTTTCCAGGGGTTGGACAAGGCGGTAATTAAAGACATCATCAGGTTGAATCATGGGGATTTTGAAAAATGTCTTGAGGCGTGCTTAACCTTGGTAAATGAGACGTAAACCAATCAAGGTTGGGACAAAAGAAATATGCAACAGGAGCAATTGAAAATAGAACGAATACATGATTTACACTGGGGAAAATTGACTTTTTTCAGAGAGTTGTACATGTAATTGCCCAATGGGGAAGGGTATCCAACTTGAAAAACCGACAGAAAAAAGGTAAAATAGGCGATGAAAAAAGAAACTCATAGTTTCTTTTATTTTTTCCGCGTAGTGCCTGAATCGATCTCCGATGCGGCTATTGCCCAGCAAAAATCCTCTAGTCTCTTACATATGCAGCTCGAATGTTAAATCGGACTTACAGAACAAGAAACGGGGACGCAGGACTTGCCACCTGTCAGGGACAAACTGATCTTCAAGATCAACGATTGAATGAATTGCAATGAATTGAAGTGATTCACGGTGGCCAGTTCAGGCCCTCCCATGCGTGGTGGTTACCTAACCATTACTTAGGTGGCTTAACCTGTTTTCAAGGCGGAATTAAATAAATTTTTTTCCTAATTACTATAAAAAATATGATTGGTTACGCGGCGTTCGCCCACCTACATACAGGAACTAATGTTTGTTCACCTCGTAGCCGTTACTGTGCAGTCTACAACCGAGATTGATTGATCAGATAATACTGCAATTAATTTCTCTCACCCAGAATTCACCGCCCTAACAAGACGTATTATGTGGATCTACGAAAAACTAGTCAGAAAATAATGACTGCGTGCTTAAAAAATGTCTTCTTTGTGATGTTCACTCGTAATTACCCAGGTGACACTCCGGCAGATGTAGCATCACTTACGTCTTGCATTGTTTTTCCGTCTTCAGGAAGTATGGTATAAAAAGGGATGAATCCCATGCCATCTCAATAGATTCTCTATCAATCTTCAAGTTACCATGAGTTTTGACGAAAAAAATGCTTCTGATGCTTTAGAAGCAACCAATTCCAACTCTACTCCTGCTTCCCCAACTTACGATGACGTTGAACCAAAATCTAGAGGTGTCTCTAGAATTGAACTCGTCAAGGAAACTTTGAAAGAAGGTAGAACCTCTATGATTATTCTCGCCTCTTCCATTTTCCTTACTTCTTGGATGGCTGCTCTTGACAGTGCCACCACTTACTCTTATGTTCCATACGCTACCTCATCTTTCAACCACCATTCTATGTTGTCTACTTTGCAAATTGCTGTTTCCATCATTACTGCCATCGCTAAACCATTCTTAGCTAAACTCTCTGATATTACCTCTAGACCAATCACTTACTGTGTGGTTGTTGCTTTCTACACCGTCGGTTACATTATTGTTGCATGCTCTCCTAACATTACTGCTTACATTGTTGGTCAAGCTTTCGTGGCTGTCGGTTCTTCCGGTTTGGACTTGTTGAACAGTATCATTGTTGCTGATTTGACTCCTTTGAAGTGGAGAGGTTTCTTGACTTCTATGCTTTCCTTCCCATACCTTATCACCACCTGGGTTGCTGGTTACATCACTCAAGATATCATCGACTCTAACTGGAGATGGGGTTACGGTATGTTCTGTATCTTGGTTCCAGTCACTCTTGCTCCTGCTGTTATCGTCTTGTTCCGTTTGGACTACAAAGCTCAAAAAATGGGTATGAAATCCATTGCTGAGAGTCCTTTCAAGCCCGACATCAAAGAACAAAGTGTTTTGCAAGTTGTCACCAGCTCTCTCATTGAAATTGATGCCTTTGGTCTTATCCTTCTTGGTTTCGCTTTCTCTTTGCTCCTTCTTCCATTTTCTTTAGAAGCCACCGCTATTGGTGGATGGAAAAACCCAAGTATGATTGCCATGTTCGTTGTTGGTGGTGTTTTACTCTTCTCTTACATTGGTTACGAAATGTTCGTTGCTCCTTTCCCATCCATGCCAAAGAGAGTTATGTTGAACAAGACCTTCATCTGTTGCGTTGTCATTGATGTCTTCTACATGCTTGGTGGTTACATCAGAATTCTTTACTTCACTTCTTACACTTCCATTATCACCAACTGGTCTATCAAGAACTGGACTTACTTCAACAACACTCTTACCATGGGTCTTTGTTTCTTCGGTATCGTTGCCGGTATCTTGTTCAGAATCACTCACCGTTTCAAGATCTTTGCCATCTTCGGTATTGGTATCAAGATTATTGGTGACGGTCTCGTTGTTTCCTTGACTACTCAAGGTATTTCGAACGGTAGAATGATTGCTGGTGTTGTCATCGACAGTATCGGTTCTGCATTCTCTGTCATGTGTACTCAGCTTGCTGCCCAAGCATGTGTTCCACATCAAGATTTGGCCTCTACCATTTCTTTATTGTCATTATACTCCAACATTGGTGCATCTATTGGTTCTGCCATTGCTGCTTCCATTTGGACCAACAAATTACCAAAATTCTTATATGAATACTTGCCAAATGCTACTGCTGATCAAGTTGCATTATATTTCGGTTCAATCACTGATATTCAAGCTAACGCATGGGGCTCTCCAATCAGAGAAGCTTGTATCAAGGCTTACAACTCCACATTCTATTACTTGACTATTCCATCATTGGCTTTGACTTTCATCATGTTCATTGCTGCTTGTTTCCAAACCGATTTCTACTTGGGTGACAGAATCAATGCAGTTGAAAAGAACGAGGGTGAAACCGATGAAGAAGAACACCTCGAAGAGAAGGCTGCTCCTCAAAACATTGTTGACAAGGTTGCATTTTTCTTCAACAAGCCAATCAAGAACTAGATTGGGATAGATTCTTATACTTAATTTCCTTCATTTAATAATTAGTTTATATCTTTAATACTTTCATAATTTAATAATTCAATAATTTTACATCTTAATAATTCAATTTCAATATTTTTTGCAATGGTTCAGTAGTTTTAATTCGTTGTTTGGTGATCCAAACATTCGATAAATCAACGATCTAATAATGCAATAATATCGTAATCTAATACTTAATTCAAACCCAAATTCGATTTTTGCGACTCATAATCCATAAATCAATCCATAAGCTCAGTGAATTTTACAAAACTCAGTAGTTCGATGAGGCAATTTGCCAACTCGATACCAGTGGTTCATAATCTATAATCCATGATTCATTAAATGAATAGTTCAATGATCTGGTAACATAATTCTATCATGTGATTATTTGATATTCAGTTTTAATTGCTCAGATTCGACAGTTCGTGATTCATGATGCATGTGTCAATTCAATAGGTAGGTAGTTACTACATTGATTTACCAATTCAATTTAAATGACTCAACTCAACAATTTAGGTTCATAGCTGAAATTCTATCCAATAGCTCAATAGTTTCTACAACAAGTCAAGTCAATATTATGAAAGTCCAATAATTAGGTTTATCTTAAATATCTTGTGAATAATAATATTATAATTATGCAAGCCTTCGATGTGTACTGCAAAAATTTTTAAGTAATGAGTTAGTAATTTGCGGGAAAAAAACCTAATCTGATCAAAAAAATGTTACAAGCTCGAAAAACATTACTTTTATGGGACGATAGGGATTTGAAATTAGGTGTACTGCATTTATTTATTGGAACTACAAATAGCCGGAGAAAAAGTAGCTATCCCGTCTGCACCTGTATACAAGGGGCCTAAGGTGAAACATCAAGCGCCAGTGCCCGAATCGACTGATCGGCGGGGCGAGTGCGGGCCATCGGTATACCGATTTAGGTATTAAAAGGCGGGATGCGAAATATATCAATTGAAAATTTTGCAAGAAATGATATAGTTTGTGACATTGACAGACCTGCTATTGAGTACAGCAGACCACCGTCGTAATAATGGTGACCATATACGAGAAATTGGTTGCCGAAGTATATCTATACATCATCGCCGATCAAAACAAACTTACCAACAAAACCGAAAGTCAGGACTAATTAGTGCAGTATTCTGCATTGCATACCGAGTGTTGGAATTGTGCATAAATTGACAAGCGGGAATTGACACTCAAATACCAGCCCTTTTTGTTGAGCATTCACAAACGCAGCGGTATCGAAGGCATTATTACATTAGCTGAGAATAGGAACACAAAGGGAGACGTGGCTGTTAACCATGTCAGCTGTTTAGTTGAACAGCAGTGCATAATACCCGCAGACTAGTTTTATTGGCACCTCTGATTATCTACGAGAGCATTTCAACAAGGGCAGCGGTTCTTTCCGGGACGGGATAAAGGAAATATAAATTTCGGAACTGCATTACTTTAACGGGAAACAATTGGCAAAAAAAATGAAGGCACGTAAAGCATTCCATTATAAATTAGACTATTGTGCGGCGCTGCCAAGTAAACCTTTTCCCGCACTTGCAATATGCAGCCGATTTATCAGATAAAGAAACGACAGATGCGACGCATGAAAACAGCCTGTCACGGCAGGTTTTGTCTTCATTTCGAAACGGCAATAAAACATCTGAATTCTGATTAGCCAAAAGCTTTCGTAAAGCACTCCCTAATTAATGCAAAGATCAGTAGCTCTTGCAGAACAATGCAAAATTTTTTTTTTCTTCACTTTTGTCTTGTCCTGCCATGTCATTTCTCTCATGTTCGAAATTAATAACTTTCTTGGTCATGTTACCCACTTCACAATTGTATATAAAGGATGGAAATCCCTGCTGTAGAACCCTCTTTTCTCTTTAACTTATCGTACATTAATCATGTCTAGTATTGACGAAGAAAAAGCAGTGGAAGCTGCTGAAGGTACTCACTCTCAATCTGTTCGTACTACCACCAACTACGATGATGTTGAACCAAAATCTAGAGGTGTCTCTAGAATTGAACTTGTCAAGGAGACTTTGAAAGAGGGAAGATTCGCCAGAATCATTCTTGCTTCCTCCATTTTCCTTACTGCTTGGATGGCTGCTCTTGATGGTGCTACCACCTCTTCTTATGCTCCATACGCTACCTCTTCTTTTAAACACCACTCTATGTTGTCTACTTTGCAAATTGCTGTTTCCATGATTACCGCCATCTCAAAACCTTTCTTGGCCAAACTCTCTGATATTACCTCCAGACCAATCACTTACTGTGTGGTTGTTGCTTTCTACACCGTCGGTTACATTATTGTTGCATGCTCTCCTAACATTACTGCTTATATTGTTGGTAAAGCCTTTGTCGCTGTTGGTTCTTCCGGTTTGGGTTTGTTGAACGATATCATTTGTGCCGATTTGACAAACTTGAAGTGGAGAGGTTTCATGGGATCCATGCTTTCATTCCCTTTCCTTATCACCACATGGGTTGCTGGTTACATCACTGAAGATATCATTGCCACCAACTGGAGATGGGGTTACGGTATGTACTGTATCTTGGTTCCAGTCACTCTTGCTCCTGCCATTATTGTTATGTTCTACTTGGACAACAAGGCCCAAAAAATGGGTATGAAATCCATTGCTGAAAGTCCTTTCAAGCCTGATATCAAGAACCAATCTTGGCCTCAAATTATCATCAACTCTGCCATTGAAATCGATGCTTTTGGTCTCGTTCTCCTTGGTTTCGCTTTCTGTTTGATTCTTATTCCTTTCTCCTTGGAAGCTACTGCTAAAGGTGGCTGGAAAAACCCAAGTATGATTGCCATGATTGTTGTTGGTGGTATTTTACTCGTCACCTACATTATTTACGAAATTTGGGTCGCTCCTTTCCCATCCATGCCTAGAAGAGTCATGTTGAACAAAACTTTCATCTGTTGCGTTGTCATTGACGTCTTCTACATGCTTGGTGGTTACATCAGAATCCTTTACTTCTCTTCATACTCTTCCGTTATCACCAATTGGTCGGTCAAGAACTGGACTTACTTCAACAACACTCTTACCATGGGTCTTTGTTTCTTCGGTATCGTTGCCGGTATCTTGTTCAGAATTTTCCACCGTTTCAAGATCTTTGCCATCATGGGTATCTCCCTTAAAATCATCGGTGATGGTCTCGTTGTTTCTTTGACCACCGTGGGTATCTCTCATGCCAGATTAATTGCTGGTGTTATCATTGAAAGTACTGGTTCTGCTTTCTCTGTTGTCTGTACCAGAGTTGCTGCCCAAGCCTGTGTTCCTCACCAAGACATGGCTTCCACCATTTCTTTATTGTCTTTGTACTCCAACATTGGTGCATCCATTGGTTCTGCCATTGCCGCTTCTGTTTGGACTCACAAATTACCAAACTACATGAAGCAATTCTTGCCAAACTCTACTCCAGCAGAAATTGCTACTTACTACTCTGACTTCGCTACCATCAAAGCTCTTCCATACCATTCTGAAGCTAGACAAGGTTGTATCAAGGCTTACAATGCTGTCATGAAATACTTGACCATTCCATCCATGTGTTTGGTTTTCATCATGCTTGCTGCTGCTTGTTTGCAAAGTAACTTCTACTTGGATGACAGAATCAACGCTGTTGAACAAAACGCCGTGGACGAAGATGGCAAGGAGCCTCTTGAAAAGGAACCTCAAGTTGAAGAGCCAAAGAACGCCATCGACAAGGTTGCTGCTTTCTTCAACAAACCTCTTAAACTCTAAGTAAATAGCATTGCTGCAAATTGCCAGTTCGCAAAAATTAATATACTAATGATTTTCTATTACTTGGAATTGTAGATTAGACCAGTAAAGTCAATTATACTTTCGATGGAGATTGAAGGATGTCGACGAGTGATTAGCGCAAAAGAGGTGGCTATGTCAAAGTAATCATTATTGCAGCTCAAGTTCAATCAAACTCAGTCAATCCATTTAAAATTAAGATTATGCCTTCTATACATTCTTCTACGATTTGATACCTTACCTTCTATAGACTATTGGCGTATCTCCTACCATATATCATATACCGTATCTATCATTGATCAGCCCATCACAACACACAGAACAGTCCATTCGTCTCACACATGTGCTGTGGAAAACATGATAGCATGGGAATATCGTGTATCCAGAGACAGAAACAACATCTCCATCAGCACCAGATTCAACCGACACAGAGGTCCAATTCTTCTCCATACATTGTATATCTAAAGGCAAAAGAATCTCGCCCCTAGAACCCCGACAAGCGCCGCAAACGACGGGATAAGTTTGGCTTGAGTTGGAACATGTTTGGCCTGCTCTGGGAAATGTTTGGTCCGAATTGGGACATTTTCCGGCTGAGTTGAAAAAAATCTTCTGCAGCAATATGTATAGCTCTTTGATGGCATCCTCAGTTGTAAATTCCATGCTGCAAGGGCTTCTGTCATACATGATGATGTCGTTTTCGGAAAAACTCAAGTCTTCGTCATCGTCAGTGGGGCAGAAATCCTCCAAGTTTGTGATGTGCTTTTCCTGGCTCCGTTCTTGGTATATGTCGCTGTTGAGGAAGCTGACCCGGGAAATGTACGACTGAGACCCGCTCAAGTTGTCGTAAGTGTTGAGGTTGATGTGAAATGAACTCGTATTGTCATTGCAGCTATCGGGGCAAAAGGACTGGTCAGCTGGAAGGGTTTCACGCTGTGAGTCTGGTGCTTTGAGCGACATAACAATGGCGGAAATACAGATCAATTGGTTATAGTCAAAGGTACAAGAACAAGAAGAGGCCAAAAACCATGACGGGGTGGTAGAGGATGGCGTTGATTCTGTTCGTAATGACAACCCAAAATAGCCGTGATTTTGCACCCATACATCCAGTTGCATAATTTTTCATGCAGCGGTGATCCTGTAAGTGCATACTGCATCGGATGAGTTGTTCCTGTAAGCGCATATTCGCTTTGGTGGCATGGTTCAATCAAGGCAAGTAATTAATATTTAAAGCAGTGAAAAGTCTTTCGTTGATAGGATTTCTTCATACATATTCAATTATAATGCTTTCATCGCAGGGTAATAACGCCATAATATACTTGACGTATGCGTTTCTCCTAGCTACCGGGCTATTTCTTGCCATCAAGTTTGCCAAAGACAATACGTTTCTCTCTGCTAATGGTACCCAGAGAGGTCTCCCCTTATCGTTGAATTTTATTGCTTCAGGTATGTTTTTCCGTAGAGAAATCTACACAAACTAGCGGGTGTTTTTTCTTTTCTGTACAGAACTGAGGAAACTGAGATATACCGTTTGAACTCGATCAAGTTAGTACTTGCGTGAGGAAGTTTGTCAAGATTAAGAATGAGTGCCGCTCAATCGGGCATTGCAAATGTCAGTTTAGGTATCAAGTCGCATACGCATATGCTTGTCGCACAGATCAATAGGCGGCTGCAAAACATTCACGTAATCTCACTTCAATCTCACCTCAACAAGTTTCCTCTCTTGATCTTCTCTTCCTCCTCCTCTACTAACAATAGCCATGGGATGTGGTATTCTCACTACATACGCAGAAATTGGTAACATCTCGGGGTTACACGGGCTTCTCGTGTACACCATTTGTGGGGCCATACCTATAGTTGGGTTTGCAGCCGTTGGGCCAATTATTCGTCGCAAGTGTCCCAATGGGTTCGTGCTAACCGAATGGGTCAGACACAGATATGGGCCTGTGACCGCGTTGTACCTCTCTTTCTTCACTTGTTTGACAATGTTTCTCTTCATGATTGGAGAGCTTTCAGCCGTGAGAGCAGCCATCGAAACTCTCACGGGAGTCAATGCTTTAGCAGCTGTCATTGTGGAAGTGGTGGTGACGTCGATATACACGGCGATTGGAGGCTTCAGAGTCAGCTTCATCACCGACAATTTCCAAGGTGCCTTCGTGTTGGTGCTTGTGGTGATTTGCATTTGCGGAATGGCCACCAACATGGACATTGACACCTCTGCCATTGGCCCTTCTGGCTTGCTCAAGGCCAACAAGTTGGGATGGCAGCTCATTTACATTCTTTTTGTGGCCTTGGTGACCAACGACTGCTTTATGGCTGGATTCTGGTTGAGAACTTTTGCAGCCAGAACAAACCGTGACTTGTGGATTGGATGCTCCATTGCTGCGTTTGTTTCCATGGCCATTTGTACCTTGGTCGGTGTCACAGGCTTCATTGCCGTGTGGACCCACGATTTGGAGGTTTCTGACCCTAACGGAGCATATGCGTTCTTCATTCTTCTTGCCAAAATGCCTAATTGGGTGGTTGCCTTTGTTCTCATTTTCCTGATTGCTCTTTCCACTTGTACCTTTGACTCATTGCAGAGTGCCATGGTTTCCACCATCTCTAACGACGTGTTCAGAAACAAGTTGCACCTCAACTGGATCAGACTCATAGTCATTTTGGTCATTGCTCCAATTATCGTGTTGGCCATCAAGGTGGCTGACGATATCATGCAAATCTACCTCATTGCCGACTTGGTTTCTGCTGCCATCATTCCAGCAGTGTTCCTTGGTCTCAACGACGCCCTCTTCTGGTTCTTGACAGGTTTCGACATCATGTGCGGAGGTTTGGGTGCATTGTTGGCGGTGTTCGTGTTTGGAACCGTCTACTACGGAAATGCCAAAGATGGAGGTAAGTTGCTCTTGATCTGGAACGGAATCTACGACTCCGAGGATTGGGGTGCCTTTGGGGCCTTCGTCATAGCTCCGTTTGGTGGTGTCTTGATCGCTTTTGCTGCTGCGGGAGTGAGAATTGCAATTGCATATTTGGTTGCAAAATACACGGGCAAACCTTTCGAGGCATTGGACAGAAAGGAGAACGTGGAACCCACCATCGAGACTTACGGTTCTGTAGATGACGGCAAGGACGACGATAAAAGTTAGCAGCAACAGATTTTGAGTAGGAATTTTATTAATCAGATCGAGAGTGAGTAATGGATCATAATAGAAATAATAGTATATTAGTACATGTAGCGAAGGGTCTTGACAAATCTGCTGATCCGAATATTTGGATCATCAACCATGATTTTAATATTGAGTGGATTTGAACCAGAGGCTTGTTTATCGTGAGTGGATTAGCCAGCAGCCTCTCAGTTGAAAATGGATCAAGTCTCCCAATTGAGGTTGTATCATCAACTAGAATCTTCTCAATCATGGTCTGAATCCAGCACCACTATACCAGTTTGTGCCGACCCAGAACACCCGATTGTCGACCGGAGACTTTCTCGAGGAGAGTGGCCTCAATAATGAATTAACTTGAGTCATCTCTCAAATCTCAATAGATCTTCACTGGGGCACGCTCTGATACTTCCCGACTCTGATTCATGATGTTATGAGAACCTCTTAACCTCTATAGAACACTGAATCCAAAGTTCAATTCTAATCAAAAATCAATGACCTTCTTGGGAAAATACTCATCGATGAGTTCCTTGTAGTAATCTTTCAACGTCTCAACGTCATATCGCTCGTCAATCTTGGAGTATAAGTCGTAGACATTGAACGCCTTGACGGCCTTCAACATCTCTTTGTCGTGATCATCCATAAGATAACCATATGCTGTTTCTTGATGCCAGGGATAGAAAGAGTGGTACCGTATCATGGCCAATGCCTCAGGGGGCAAGTTGGAGTTGTTCTTGGCCACATGGTACATGTATTCATCGTGACCCCAGCTCAACATGACATTATCCAAACCACAGTGCTTCAGATAAATCCCGTACTTGGTGTTGTACAAGGGATTCAACATATCTGGGTTCTTCTTGAAGCTTTCGGGGAAAATGATCTTCTTCAGAAACCTACAGCCAACGGGAAAAGTGTCTCCCACCACGTCCCACTGTCCTTTGGAGTCGAAGAAGTACAAGAGCTTGCCTAAATCATGAATAAGCCCCACCAATTGAAACCATCGGGGCTTTTTGTCCTTTCTGATGGCTTCAGCAGTTTGTAAAGCGTGATCGATCTGGGATAATTCGGTGTCGGGGTCACTTTCATCTAACAACTTATTGAGTTTCTCCAAACCTTCCCACACCGTCATTTTGGCCCGTACTTTTGTCTTAAAGTTGATTCTGGCCTGGATGTTATATGCCACAGTTTGCTTCTCGTGTTGTTCTTCGTAGAATTGCTTGACCCGGTCACACGCTAGCTCGTACTGTCTGAATGCCTTGGAATCGATATTCTTGTAATAATCAATGTTGGACCAGTCGTCCTCGATGTGCTCGTTGTCTGTATGGCTGTACTGGAACTTGTCTTTTGCATTTTGGATCTTTGGTTCTGATTCCGTCGTGACGTGGGGTTTGGACGATTCAGGAGCAATTCTCGTTTGAAGTTCTGTAAGGTTTTCAGAAGACTTTTTTTGGTTTTCCGACACAGAACTTGTCTGGGTTTGCAACTCGCTGTTCACTTTCTGCAAGAAGGTGTCCTTGATTTGGTTGACGGCGAGGCAGTCGTTGTCGATTTTCTCTAGAAGATGGCCATTTTTGAGTCTTTTGGGGTCTTTTGGGTCCTTTAGGCTCAGGTCCTTCGGTTTCGTGATTTTGCTGCTTGAAACAGGAGATTCAGTCATGTTATTATGCCAGTATCTTCCAATAATGCTGATCTACCACAAATGATTTAGCAGTATTCAAGCTAACGAGGCTGCTAATTGTAAATCGGTTAGGAACTATTGGGTTTTGAAACTTTTCAGGTGTTTTGAAGCTTTTGGAATATTTTGAGATGTTTCGAGATGTTTTGAAAACGTCTTCTGGTCTCTAAGGATGTTATTTGGGCTATTAGGACTAAAATTTGGGCCTCAAAGATGAAATGCCAGAGAGGATGGGAAATTGTTATAATAAATAAAACCAAGCAGGATATGGCAATAAATAGAGAAAATCGATGCCAGAAATGACACGTCTGTTACTGTGATATAATGTATCACTTTCCTGGAGTATTTCAGCTTTGATAAGTTGGTTCGGTGCTCGAAAAGGCCATGAAAGAGTAAAATGGAAATGGGTTGATTTTTAATTTGAATAGAATTTTGATATTCGCGATGTTTTGCTGCGAATTTTGATAATTCTCATGATTTTGCAACTTGTACTAAATTCAAGTGGAAAGAGGAGCAACGTTTGCAATGAATACAAAGTGAAATTGAGCTTTTAGTTGGGAGAGTATTTTCAAAGGCTTTGCTGGATGTTGTGGGAAATTTTCGGCCCTTTTGCTACGAAAGTCATTGAGTTATCGTTTATTAATTTTACAGCCAACTTACGCTGGGGTATTATACATATTGAAGTTGAGAAGACCAGTGACAAGACAGGGACAAGCGTCATGAAATGCCGGAGAGCAATGAAAGTCAACGACTTGACCAGGAATCAAGAAAGTCGGTTTCAATTATCAAGAAAGTCGATTCCATCAATCACCAAGAAAACTGTGAATCTAGTTGAAAAGCTGAATGGCACCGAAGTATCTTTCCACATTGTAGTCACCAGCAGGCTTCCACATGTCATTGAAAGTACTCAAAATGGTGACATCACCGTCCAATTCCTCAATGATGGAAGAAATGGCAGCCTTTTGGTTGGCAACAGATGGAACATTATTACCGTTAGTGTCACCTTCAGATGGGTAGCCTGTTTCAGTGACGAACACATCTTTGCCTCCACAAATGGCTTCCACCAACTTCTTCTGGGCACTGACAAAAGAACCAGATTGGTTAGCGAAGAACTGGGTGTTGAAGTACGAGTGTGGGTTGATACCAACAAAGTCAATGTCGGAGTCAGTACACAACGAAGGGTGGTTCAAGAAAGAAACTGGTGGTTCGGAGGTGGTAACTTTCCCTGAGTATCCTTGGCCTTTCAAAGTGGACTTGACAGAAGAGATCTTGCTGGACAACTCGCTAACACTGGCGTAATTATCGTTGATGGCTTCGTTACCAACAGTGAAGAAGTCAAACACATCCCAGCCGTTTTCGTTGGCGTAGTCGACGATTTTTGCAACATCATCATCAACAGAATCGATTTGTCCTTCACCAAACCAGAATCCCTGGTTGACCTTGATTCCCAATTTTGCAGCCGCTGGTAAAACGTACGAAATGGAACCACAGTCACAGCCGTAAGTTCTGATTCTTTTGATGTTTTTGCTGGCAATGAACTCCAAGTCGCTGTTAACAGAATCCTGGTCTTTGCAAGAGCCGTCGCTGTTGTAGGGCGAGTACACTATAGCAGTTGGAGCATTAATGGAACCAGAAGAAGAAGCAGAAGCAGTGGAAGTCGAAGAAGTCGAGGAAATCGAGGAAGTCGAGGAAGTGGTTAAAGTTGAAGAGGTGGTTTCAGCTTGAGTTGATGTAGTTTTAGCTTGAGTTGATGTAGTTTCAGCTTGAGCTTGAGTTGGAGCTTGAGTTGTAGTTTCAGCTTGAGCTTGAGTTGGAGCTTGAGTTGTAGTTTCAGCTTGAGCTTGAGTTGGAGCTTGAGTTGTAGTTTCAGCTTGAGCTTGAGTTGGAGCTTGAGTTGTAGTTTCAGCTTGAGCTTGAGTTGGAGCTTGAGTTGTAGTTTCAGCTTGAGCTTGAGTTGGAGCTTGAGTTGTAGTTTCAGCTTGGGTTGTGGTTTGAGCTTGGGCTTGAGTTGTTTCAGCCTGGGTTGGAGCTTCTTGCTCAGTTGTTGGAGCAGCCTCAGTTGGAGTGGTCTGGTCATTCACAATACTGGTAGTGGTAGTTGGTTCAGTAGCTGTGGCTTGATCAGTCAATGTCTTTGTGTAAGTTTGACCATTGGAGATCAAAATTTGCACAGGTGGCAAGTGCACAGTGGTGGTGCCAGTGGTGTAGGTGGCAGTGGTAGTCACTGCTTCAGCAGTGTGTACCCTGGTGATGATTCTTGGAACCGGGGATGCCAATATCACTTCGGCAAGAAAGAGAAGAGAGAGAAATTGCATATTAAAGAAAGACAATAGTTGGAATGTAAAGAACGGACGTACTGACGTACAAGAGAGCGTGATAGAGAGTTAGGAGGTTATTGGTTGGTGAATCGAATATTAATTAATGTCATAAAATACGTGAGATTTTTTACCCGTATATATATATTCTTTTCCATCGGTTGTCCTGGAAAAACTAATTATCCGGCGCTGGTTGTAAGTTCAGAAGCATGCAAGCAACAGCCATATTCAGCAAGTGATACTCATCACTCTGTTCGTGGCTTGAAACGGTGAACTCATGCCCTAATTGGTGCTCATGCTTGTAATTAATCGATTGCAAATTATTTCAACCTTCTTTGCATGGCCTGCATATCACTGCTGGGGGCCCTGCCCAATGCGGTAATTGGTCGGGGACCCAGCACGAAATCTCACTAATTTGCGCACAAAACAAAAATTAAATTCTTGCGAACAACTGAACAAAAACGTAGGTGCATGCGGCTTCTATGCACGCCTGCAGTTTCATCATATAAAAATTAAAACTGCTAAATACCAATTAAGAATTGGACCAGCATTCGGCCCAAGAATAGCTCAATTGGCTTTCCCCTCCAGCCATTTGCAAGGGGAACAATGGACGGTGAAGTGAAATGATGTAAGTGAAATTCATGGTCTTCTCGTTTAACAGGAAAGACAAGCGGTCCTCCCGAACAAACTACAGAGACTAGCCCAAAGTGAAATTTACAATAGAGATATGAATTAATAGAATTGAAAAATTGCTAGGATTTCGTAACTGAAGTTTTATGTGGCAATGCTACAATGAAGAAGCTTGCAAGTGGCAGATTAGTTCAATAATTCGAACATCTGAGCTAATTTTTCATCTCCAATGGCATTGGAGTTGTTTAAATATTTCAACACAGATCTGACCAATTGGAACAATTGGTCGTTTGACAAGTTAATAATTGACATTTGTAAGATAGTGCCAAGACTGATGTTGTTGGAGGTAATGAAGGTTTGATAATATAAATAAGAAAACGAGCCCATGATAAACTGACAGTCAAATCTGTCGGTTATACCACCATGGCCAGGAATGGTGTCACCAAAGTCCTTGATACCAAAGGCTCTTTTCAAACCACTGGCAAAAAACCCACCGAAAGGTGCGATCAAAGAGGCAAATGTGGCTATGATGGCTGCGTGTAAGTATACGGGTTTGAAAGTGATTAAATCGATACCAATCAATTCAACCAAATTTTCAGGTAACTGATAAATCTGAGGAATGAACACTGGGTGTGGTTCACAGTGAGGGTAGTCGAATACAGTAGCGGTCAAATTGACAGCGGGGCAAATGAGATAGTCAGATTGAGACAACACCGAGGAGAAGATAATTGCAGCAATTGAAGTACAGAACCAGGCACCAACGAAACCTTCGACGGTTTTCTTTGGGGAAATTTCAATCAACTGGGTTCTGCCAAAAGTGATACCACAGATGTAAGCAAAGATATCGTTGACGATAACCAAAGAGCAAGGTAACACGAACCAAAAGATACCATTCAACACATTATCAATGATCAAATGACTTTGGAACACAACCAACAACAAGGTCATGTGGGTGATGCACAACTGAGCAAACTGGAACTTGTAGTAACCCTTTTTCAAAGTCCAAACGAAGAAGATAAACCCAGCCAAATAGAGGAAATAACTAATAAACGTGTGATTGATGGCCAAGATGGTTAAAAACCGATTGGAAAAGATAAAGTCTCTGAAAAAATTGAAAAAGCTCTCTCCGTCAAGAAAGTATACCGTGGCAATCATGAAATACCAATTCAACAGCTTATTGTATGGCAAAGACTTGTCCCTAGCAGGTTCAGAAGTCAAAGCAATGATCTCTTTAAATGTCAACATTTGTGAGATAATTATAGTCCCGATAAGTGAAAGATGCCCTCCAGAGATCACCGAGAAAAACACCAAGATCATCACAAATGTCCATATGGTTCTGGTAACGAAAGCTTGCTTCTTTTTCTCCTTTTCGTTATAAACACCCTTGGTTTCTGTAGCTTTTTTTTCACTGTTCGGCTTGACGTCACCGTTGCCAGCCGGGCTCTTGCCATTGGCGGCAGCGCCCTGTTTCTTGTCCTTAACTTGGCTCATTTGATTAATTCCAGAAATGCAATGGCGTTTAGATCTCTTTCTAGATCATAAGTAATGTCGCTTTGTCAATTGGCCACCAGAGGCATGTGATTAAGTAAGCATGAAGATTTATAGGAAAAAAGTTGTCACGTGCACGGTCACATGACCAAATCGTATCACGTGACACTTTTCTCCAATTTTTTCTGGAATTTTTTCTTTTCTGTTCAACTCTTTTCATCTCATAAAAATGACGTGCGTTTACCGTTTGCTCCCATTTCAAAGGAAAATCCAGCGGTAGCGAACTCCTCAACTTCTTTATAATCAACTGATTAAATACCTGGTTCCCTGTTATATGTCTACTATCCAAAACTTAAACGCCTTTGGTATGTTGCGGTTGCGCGTTCGGCATTTTCACCAAGTTTCTGCGTTGAATTTGGCTACTTTTTGGCTGAGTAACGTAGGATGAATTTGGTCAACCTTGGTTGATTTGCCCCATCCCATATCGTGTGATTACTAACGTCTAGATCCTTTCGCCGACACTGGTGATTCTGAAGCTCAACCAACCAACTACATTCACATTCGTATCCAGCAACGTAATGGTCGTAAGACTTTAACCACTGTTCAAGGATTACCAAGCGAATATGACTTGAAGAAAATTTTGAAAGTCTTGAAGAAAGATTTCGCCTGTAACGGTAACATCGTTAAGGACGAAGAGTTGGGAGAAGTCATTCAAATGCAAGGTGACCAAAGAGTTAAGGTTTCTGAGTTCTTGACTACCCAATTACAATTACCAAAGAAGAACATCAAGATCCATGGTTTCTAGTGGATTTTACGGTATCGATGTCCGAGGACGTCTTTAGCTACGAGGCTCCGCCAGCTCCAGGCCGGCGAGCTTCGTTGAATATACGTTGTTCTTAAACTGTTTAGTAGGCATGTGTAGCAGAGCTAGAGTATTTGTGAGGGGTTGTAGAGTATCGCATTATCATTATAATATGACTATCTTTGCGATCGTGATTATTGTTTGAACCTGTTACTTCTCTTATTCAACCTCTTACTTCTCTTACTCAACCTCTTACTTATCACTTTCCTGGGGTATCTCTGGTCTCTTTGGGACCAATTTACTAATTACTTTACCACTTTGCTAATCTCCAGCATACCATATCTTATCGTTATAACCGCGCGACTCATCGCCAAATCAACTACTTCTTTCTTTCTTCAAATCACCAAAATGGCCCCCGGAGACCTTAACCTCAAGAAGTCGTGGAACCCGGCGCTCATCAAAAACCAGAAGAAAGTCTGGGAGCAAGAACAGCAGCTGTTGAAGGAGTACAAACTCATCAAATCCAGACAAGCTGAACTCCAAAAAGAGAAACAACAGCTAGAATTACTAAAGCTCCAATATGGTGGTCTAGAGAACATTCCAAAGGATCACAAGCTCTCGATGAGCAAGATGAACTGGATGTACGATGACCCTGGTGCCAAAAAGCTGACGGTCAACGAAAGCGGATTCAATGAAGTGGAAGATGAGTTTCTTACAAATAAGAAACAAGTGGAAGACATGCTCAGCCACGGAGCAGGCGTGGCGCTCAATGTCAAGAGTCGTGGTGATTACAGGAAGAACAAAGAACCCGTCAGCCGTTTCGACAGCATTGTTGGTAGTGGTTCTCTGAAGAACCACAGCTACGGTGATGATCCGTTGATGAAAATCAACGAACAAAGAAGAAAGAGGGCAGCTAAGCCAGAAGAGAAGCACAGGGTACACAAGTCTGGAGATAGGGATAGAAGAGACAAGGATAGAAGGAGAAAAGACAGAGAGAGAAGCGGAGGGAGAGAGGGAGAGAGAGACAAAGAAAGAGATGGAAGAAGACATCATGGGAAGGAACACAAGCTGGCAACCGTCCAGTACTAGATGGAAATCATTAAACTGTGGTATCAAGTATTTGAATCAAGAATATAATGCCACTCCTTGAGTTCTTGAAAAACAGACCACCAATCGTTTGTATCTCAAATGAGTAGCACGCGGTAGGAATACGAGTGTTGGAATTCGAGTTTCGGAAGAACGTTCCAAAGCATGGCCTAACGTCATAACGGCCAATATGTTTGCAATTCACAGCGAATAATGATTTGGCTGGTCTCAGCACCCTTACAAGGTCGTCAAAATTGTGTGAATGGCAACGGGAGTATAATTTGGTCAGAATTTGATGACGAAATTCAATCCAAGTACTACGCCAACTCTAATCCATTTCTGACTGTTCTTGACATACTTGTCAATTTGACCCTATTATATACTTTACCTGTTGATCAACCTCAAGTACCTGGCATTTCACTGGGAATCATCTTGACTACATGCTATCAAATCCATTCAATCCATAATTGAGCCTCGCCAGATTCTACAATCAGGACTCCGCTGAAAAATTATCAACATTACTCATAACTACATCCAATGTAGTATTCCCCGTCGCCATTATACGTTTTGCCGTCCACCTCCCATTCGTACCAGAGCCTGCTGCCACGACTTCTCCGTCTGAACACAGCTTCAGTTGGCCTGCTCAGGTTTACGGGGAATATGAGAGGAAACCACGACTCGGAGATTTCCGATAAGCATTCATTGATTCCAATTTCAACCTTGTCCGATAACTGGGCCACAAAAGTGCCCAGAAAGCCGTTGATTCGCTCGCCAGATAGCTTTATACGCTGTTCCTGGTTGAGGCTGATTTCTCCGGTATGGTCGAAATGAAATAAGGGGAATTCTTTGTGTTGGACTTTTTTTTGCAACTTCATCAAATATGGCTGCACACGATCTAGTGGCACCGTGTTGAGGACTGGCGAGTATATTGGAGCAATATAGCTTCTATAAGACCTAGGGATGGTGATGGAAGCTTTGAAATTGTCGAGGATTTCTGGCGATGCCTCGTTGCAGCCCAAGGATCCAAGTAATTCCGACACCACCAAGTCATAGTGTTGGGAGACTGAGCGTGCATCGCCTTCCACGATGACCACTTCATTACGCCAGTCATTCAAGTTTCTCTCACGAAGTGAGCTTGTGCAAAGGGGGTTTTTCTCAATGGCTGTGATGGAGAAGTTCAACTTGAGGGCACTTTTGGCCTGAAACACCAAGTCCACCAAGGGCCCACGAAGCCCCGGTCCCACTACGAGCACGCTGGTGATGTTGTGGCCAAGCAAGGTCTGTTCAATTGCCCGTTGGTAGGCGATGTACTTGGGTTTATCGCGTTCAAAGACGTGGTATATATGGGAGGACAAATTGTCTCTCAATGGCTGCAAAGGTTCGATGAACACGTCGGAAAACTCCGGTTTCCGTCGCCGCTGCAAGTGCCGGAGGTACCTTATCTTTGCTGGCACTTCGGAGGTGTTCAAGAACGTGATCGTGTCGGGGCAAAGGAGCGATGTGTAGGAAGCGGCCAATTCGTTGGAGAAAACAGGGAAATTTCGACTGTTGGTTTTGAACAGCACATCAGACACAACCAAAATGCGTGGGTCTAGTACGGAATAGTAATCTAGCCATGGGCCGGCCGCTTTTTCCAAGTACAAGCCGACAGAAACAGAAGGAATTTGCACTAGTTCAAGAAGCAATGAGACGAAATCGAGGTTTTCCACAACTGGAGAGAGGAACACCAACTCAAAGGAGCCAGAGCGTGTTCCATCAAGCTCTGAGATTTTTGCAGCCAACAGCAGCACAAAAGATGTGTCAAACAGCGAATAAGGAAGAACGGATGCAAAAGAACCGTGGATTCCGAGATTATCGGCCAATTGATGAAGGAGAGAATCGACCGCTGAAAAGTCGAGCAAAAAGAACGATTTCAAAGCCAGAATTTCGCCAGTCTGTCTGTCTTTCCTGTCCATGTCACCCTGGCTCCGCATTGGAGCCAACACAAAGTCCACAGCGTTGCCAACACCACCGTTGTTCAGGATTCCCAACATGGGGAAACTGAAAAAAAACCGGTCGTGTGCTCGCCCCAACATTTTTAAAGTGATTTTTTTTAATATAACGAAAAAAAGATTATAACGAAGAAAAAAAAACTACTACACGTTGAAAGCAAATTGATAATAGCGTCAATTGGCTAGTGAAAGCACGAGGAAACCGTGATTATATTCGACACATCGCGTCACATTACACTACACGACATTACATTCACAATACATCGCATTACATCACATCAACCATCAATTATCCAACATCCACACCGTCACAATGAGTAAACCAAGGTACCTTTCCGACAGCGAGCGGGCGAAAATCCTCGAGTTCCAAGATATGATTCACTACAGCCCTCGGTATAGCGACGACGCCAACGAATACAGACACGTGATGCTCCCCAAAAACATGTTGAAAGCAATTCCACAGGACTACTTCAATCCAGAGACTGGCACTTTGAGAATATTGATGGAAGAGGAATGGAGAGGTTTGGGAATAACCCAGAGTTTGGGTTGGGTTCACTATGAGACCCATGCTCCCGAACCCCATATTTTATTGTTCAAGAGAGCCATCAATTACGGGCAGTAGGGGGACTGACTTTGAGCCAAGCGGCCAAGGTGTCGAGGTGTCCAGCCGCAAAGAGCGCGTTCCTCGGCCCATGCTCGTCCCAATCTCGCCCCAGCGCACCCACCCGTCCCGCGCATCCACCTGGCCCAGCGCGCCCATGTACACGGATCATACCCACGAATAAACGATTAATTCTGTAAACGCGTAATACAAATATTGCCACCAGCGGCTATTCTAGTAAACATACCATACAAGTGACTTCATCAGCTCGAGACTCGTTACATTATTCATAACCTGTCCACCATACTTGCACACTTAACTGTGAATGTCAATAAGATCAATACACCATTACGAAATTGAAAAGAGGCATTTCCGAAAGACTAGAATAGATCCAACTACCACCATCACCGGGTAAAATCTTGAAAATCCACTGAAATATTTCCGGAATTCCAACACGATCTCGTCACATTAGGGCTGTTATTGTTCAAAGCTGAACCAACGAAAATCAATCATCGGAAATTGATCATTGAAAGCTAAATCATCGAAAGCTATTGAAAGCTGAACCACATTCACTCTCGATCTTCTCGTCAATTCAAGTCGACGCCTGCTACTCAAAGACACCTGTCAGAGCTGTGTGGTTCATGGCCTGTTCTCATCAAGAATCGAAAGCATCTTCATCAATCACATCACCTAAAAAACCGACCAACTACTTAATAACTTTTCGGGCTTCATCTCCTTCAAGACACTCTCTATTCCCAGCTCGTCCATGTCATACCTGCAAATCAGCGTCGCCGACCTCTCCCTGTTCCTAGACGATATCCACAAGAACATCACCCATGATGACGAAACGGACTTCAAGAAACTCGTGCTATACCTTTTTGGATTCTCCAATGCAAAACTACAGGCTCTCTGCTCGGCCCTGGATGAACCCTCCATCGCCATTCTTGAAAGACTTGTATCGACCATAGAGTTGGTGTTTTCCAAGCGTAAACATTTGTTGAATATTGATGTTTCTCAAGCTGACACTTCTCAGTTGAATATCGAATTGAGTCCCTCCATCATGTACAAGTGGGCTATCGGATTCGCTTTAACTTGGCTCCCGAGATTTCCTCTGAATCCAACCGTCACAAATGTCATTAAATCTTTCATAATCGGCCTCATAAACGTCATGACTGTCTCCTTGCATAGCGTCAAGTATAGAAATACTTTGAAATTAGAGATCTTGTCCTCGTTGGATTCCAACGTAAACCACCTTTTTTCCACAATTAACTCTCCGGACTTGACCAGTTATTCGTCAAAATTATCCTGCTCTGTTCATTTATTCTCCATTGTCAACGACTACGACATTTCTAATAAACTACTACTAAATGTCCCTCAATCCCAACTTCATCTAGAAACCACGGCCAGAAAGCTATGGTTCATCATTGCTTCATGCACCACTGATGATGATCAGTCCTCATCACTCATAGATAATTTGAAGTCTGTTTTATTACTTAATCTTACCAATAATCTCATGTTGGACCATGCTGTCACTTGGAATCAAATAACCCTCGTTCTAAATTGGATTCTCGACCATTTGAACCCTCAACTGGCAACTTCGACTCAAAATCTTAAGAGTTTTAACCGGTCACTCAGTTACAGTCTTCTTCGTCTCTTTCAATTGTGTCGTGACGGCCAAATCCTACCCAATTTTTTCAACTACCTCCAATTAGAGAACTTATCAGGGTTCAAGGATCGTACATGGCCCATGGTTTTGTTAAAGGCAACTCATTTGATCTACTACCAGTACAATGTGATTCTGAAAGATACACAAGCGATCGAGGAGAATCTGACTGAATCAAATGGTAAGCTTCTTTCAACACCTTTTGCAGACCAAGAATTGAATTTGCTAAGTAAAGAAATCCTTGGTTTCGATCTAAATGATACTTCCAATATGACAAAGGAATTGCTCGATTTCATTATCCCTCAAGATTTTAAATTCGACAAATTCGAGCTTTCCAGTGAAAGTTCCAGCTTCAGTTTTCCTCATTGGCTCAAATACGCCAAATACCTTATAGATACCAATGGGAAAAAGAACAATTTCGGGATATTGACAACACGGCCCCAGCTCTACACATTCATAACAGCAGCGGGCCATTTCCCATGTCTTTACAATCACGATTATCATTTCAAAGTGGCCGAATGCACCAAGTGTGGTAGTAATTCCACCGATAGAAGGTATTGGCAGAACATTGATCCTTTACGAAGATGTGTTTCTGAAGTGCCAGAGATGGCTTTTTTCTACCAGGAGATAATTTGTCAATTCTTGATGGAGAGAGTCCGAGTGGAAGACTCAATCATGGCGTGCAATTTTCTACTTATGATATTCCGAGTTTACGCATCGTTTTCACCTCCCCGGGGTGCCATTGGAGACCTCAAGTGTTATCAATACATCAGCAAGTGTTTGGTTAGTACCAATCGAAGTGTTCGGTTACTAGCAGCCAGGATACTACCGCTCTATATCATTGAGCCTCGAGATGAGGTTTTGGATGCCAATTTCAAGGCGATATTTTCCATGTTATCACTGATTCGATTTGACAAAGAGAGTCAGAAACCATACTTGGCGGAGTCTACCATCAAGGCCTTGAGTGAATTAGCCATTGTTAGCGAGGGCGAATGGCTCTGTGTTTTGTTCATCAAGTTAGTGGACATTTTTGGAGAGTCCAACGAGCAACATGTGAATCTAGCATACACTGGGTTGATATATATTGCAGCCAACAAGCAAGTGACCCCATACAAGCTATTATCGCCATTTCTACCGAGTGTTGCCGAGCGGATAGTCAAGAAACCTCGGTCTCTCAGCAAGATAACTGAGCTTTTAGGAATCTCACGGGCGGCGTTCCTTCAAAGAACGAGAGAATACACCACACCGAGGTTTCTCGAGTACTACAAGCACGACTACGTTCAGGAGATAGCCACGGCGTCGCACATGACCAAATGGAAGCTCATTCAGAAGACATTGCCTAGGATTTTGGCCACTTATTTGGTGAAGGACGAAGCCATAAGCGAGCGATATATCTTGTCAGTGTTGGGCAACGTCAGTCCCGAGTACCGAAGCGTGAGCATGGCTGATTTGATGGCCAGCGTGGGCAACATGACGTGGTACATTCTTCTCCAGATCCAGGTGAATGACGACGGAGACATTGTCAATGAAGAACGAATCAGCCAGGCATTGGCATACGTTGCCCGCTCAGATATCAATATAAAAGATCCCAGAGGCAGCACCAAAGATAAGGAAATCTCTGGGCTTCTTGGAGAACATGTGTTGGAGCTAGTGCAGAGGTTCTCGGAGACGGTGCACCAGGTGCAAGGCACGAGCCCGTTCCTAGAGAAACTCAGTTCACTTACAGCCATTGAGTATCTCATTCGCAACAATGCCGACGCCGCAGCGTCGGCGCTCGGACAGATTTCCACGTGTCTCCAGGCCACGGTGGAGGTGCTGGCGTTCGAGCTCCCTGCACTCCGGTGCTGGCACGCGTTGGTGACGCTGCTCCGGCCGGAGCCGTTGGTTTCGCTATTTGACATTGTTGTATCGCTTATTTTCCAGAAGTTCAGCGACTTTGAAGTGCGTTCCAAGAAGGTGGCCGCGTCCATTCTCGCCAGGATGTTTGGCCAGGTCAGGGACAAGTATACCAAGTATGGGCTGTATGCATTTTCCGTACCATTTGTGGCCAACTTGGACCGGTTTTTCACCGTGGACCCCGGATTGACCAGAATGATGGCCCCAAACATGCGGCTCTTCCCCGAGCTCGCACGGCGGCTCCGCACGGGCAACCGGTATGTGGTGCAGCAGGCGTTGGCGGACATGCGCACGTACGCCGATAAGTACCAGCGGCAGTGCCAGCACGAGGACTTCCGCGACCCAGCGCAGGCCGACGCGGTGCTGGAGTTGGTGCGCGCGCTCTGCGACACCGCGGTCGACTTGCGCGCGCGCCACCCGGACATCGCGGCCGGCTGTGCGCGCGCGCTCGCGGCCGTGGGCGCGTTGGACGCAAACCGGCACCAGTTCACCACGGCGGCGCGGCCCGTGGTGGTGCTCCACGATTTCAGCGACGGCGGCGAAACCGGTGAGTTTCTCCGCCACTTCATGGAGTCGGTGGTGATGCGGCGGTTCTGGGCTGCAAATGACCCGGCTCGACAACTTTTCGCAGCCTACGCCATGCAGCGGTTTCTCCAAATCCTCGCAACCGACCTGGTGCAAACGGGTGGCCAGCCCGACCATATCTGGGCCCAATTCAGCGACGAGGCCCGCAGCACTCTCGCGCCGCTCCGCGCGTCCAAGTACGTGGCACACGAGCCACGGTACGAGCCGTTGCTCGTGCCGTACCACCGCGTGGGCATGCCGCACGCCCAGTGGGTGGCCCAGTTCGCCGGCAGTTTGCTCCGGCGGCCGGCCCGCGCGCCCAGCGCGGCGCGCGACGCCATTTTCCGCACCTGTGCGCTCCTCGTGCGAGAGCCCGACGTGGCCGTGTGCCACTACTTGCTCAAGTACGCCGTGTTGAGCCATGTGGCCAACGGCGACCCGGAAGTGGCACAAGAAGTCACGGCGGAGTTTCTCCTGGTGCTAGGCACCGACACCGTTGGTCTCGCGTCCGCCGACCGCGAGCTGGTCAAACAGTGCTACCAGCTGGTGTTCCAGGTGGTGGACTACATGAACGAGTGGTTGGCCGCGGCCCGTGCGCAGAAAGACCGGGCCGCGTTGCGCGCGCGCGCCGCCGCAGTCACCGAATTCTTGCTGGGGATTCCCACCGCGCTCGTGGCGCGCCGGCTGGCCGAGTGCGACTCGTACGAGCGCACCATTCTCTACTTGGAAAAGGCGGCCATATCCGACACCGACCAGGCCAACGACAATGGAGAGTCTGTTGACACAGGTCTGGGACAGTCTGACGACACGGTGTCGACGCTTCAATCGACCTATGCCAACATCAACGACCTTGATGCGCTTCATGGGATTCTTCAGAAGTTTTCCGCCACCAACCTCGCGCACACGCTCGAGTCGCTCCAGTACTCCGAGGACTGGTCGCTTGCCCAGGCGTCGTTCGAGGCCTTGGGCGGCCTGCGCACCGCGGCCCAGGTCGACGCTCGTACTAAGCTTCTCCGGCTGTTGGCCGACCACGGGCTCCACGACGAGGTGCTTGCATCTCTCGCGGCCCATGCTCGCCTCACTCGCCCGGCCTCCGTGCCGCCCGCCTGGCTGCTGGCCGCGCTCCGTGCGGCCGTGGCTGCCGCGTCGCCCGAG